>KV751332.1:5309180-5319406 GCA_001698575.1 Mola mola | reverse complement strand
CTGGCTGTACATTAAATACTAGATAGCCCACTGTGTTACAGTCTGATCACACCTCATTCGTTAATCTTCAGGCGGGTTTGTATTGTGGCGTTGCTTTCACAGGCACCAGCACTGAATATTTACCGCTTGCTTAAGTGGAGACAATAATGATGGCCTACACCCATCATCTTGTCAAATGTGGGCAGTGTGGGGCTTCGCCTGTTTAACACGTGTCACGCTCATTTTCGACTCATCTGTCGCAAGTCTTCTGCGGGGCATCTGCTGCACGCGGAGGACCATATTGCCTTTGACAGAAGGAGACGCCTCGGAAACCTGAAAACCCAGAGCTGAAATCACCTGTGCAGTGGAAAGACACTTCTTATTCTGAAACACGTGCTGATGTAAAGCTCACTGTAGCATCTCGGCATAATGAGGAACATGCATTAACATGTGGAGGTAAACTATTATTCTGAGTTTCTGAGTTTGCCTGTTCAGAAACAGCTTTTACTGCAGATCAGGATTGCCAAAAGTATCCAAGTATTGATAACTTTTTCAATACCATGTGTTTAAAGCAATATAGTGCAACTGATAAAATTATAACGTTGGGATCTTTCATCATTTTCAACAGAAAGTGAACGTTTATCATTTTCCAGACTCATAACATGTAACCTTTTAAAATTCTGCTATTTTTCTTTAGATTATTATGGCTTTACAGCTCAAAACACAGCATTTCAAAATATTAGAATATTTCACTGTAACTGTATAAGCCATAGTTATCAAATTTAAAACAAAAAAATATTTTACTTTATGCGCAATGAACATAAAACGCTATTCTACTTTTTTGGAGATGCATGTAATATCTGCATTTTGCAATCATGAAAGTATTGTCAATTAAAAAAAAACCCAAAACATATCTATGATCAGAATCCAAACCAAGGATGCATTGATTTTAATATTATTACAGATATGTGTTCAATGGTGTTTTACTGTGTGCAGTTTGTGTTTGTGAAGATTATGGATGAAACCAGAAAAATACCCTCTACGCCCACGCTGTGAGCAGCAGGGCTTCACGTGAGTACACGGCCTCAGTCAGGCGACGGCACGGAGAATTAGGAGTCTTAATTAAGATTTTTTACAAGTCTGCATGTGCTCTTCATATGCAAGACAACGGGCTTGAATAGGGCGGGGTGTGGAGGATCCTTAAGCAGCTGCTTGCTCTGAAACAAACCCCAAAGCTGACATGAAGATCCACGCGATGGAGAAATGTATGCCACTTTGCTTTTATCTGTCAAGACCATCAATTTATCAGGCAGTTTGTGTGTGAGGGAAAACATTCAGTTTGTGCATTTATCTGCATGAAGTGCTGATATTGATATTTTAGCCAAGAAAAAAGCAAAGAGAAAACAATTCGACCCTGTGGTTGAAAGACAATAGCGTGGATGAGGGGGTAGCGCCCCTTGTGTGGAGATTTGGTGAGTTTCCAATCCTGATATCCAACCCAGCACCATGTAATGGAAGGTGACACTTATTGTATTAGCAGGGGCTAATGAGTGTCTAAAAGCCTGTGTGACTGTGTGCACTGAGGAATCTCATCGTGTGTGTTGGGTGGTAGGAAGAAAGGACATTATCTCTGCAAAGTAGACGAGGCCATAAAGTGCAGTCTAAATAGAAGAGGGGAAATAAAGGTCCACCTCCGTCCCTGCAGATCTCAGGAGGCACGTGAGGCCTCCGAGAGTTTCATTCCTAATAGAGATATAAAGAGGAGAGGACGAGCAGCCAACTTTATGTGATGCCAAGTTCAGCTTCAAAGTTTTACTCCAATTGTACATCCAAAGACAAGCAAATTGAATATTTTTACCCAGAGAGGTAACATCAGGAGACTATGCAGTTAAAGACCGTATTCTAAACAGCGGCAGTAAAAACAGCTCCAAATCAATGCTTCCTTCTCTTTCTCCTGTGTTATCTCCTCACTGACATGAAACGTTGATTAAATTAAAAATAAAATGATATTTTACAAGTAGCAGCAGCATGTGTATACACGTGTTTTATTTGCATTTGCTAATGTAAGACATTTTGTGCACCTTCGTGGTTGCGTGGTACATGTTTCACATAGTGCTTTACTCCGGCACAAATGGCCCACCTGTTAGATTCAGTTTTTACATATTTGTTTGCAATGTTATCAAGAGCAGTAATCCACATAATGTGTTTGATGAAATGATAAAGTTATGTACAACTGAGCAACTTAATGACATGTGCAGCCTAATAAAAACATTGTGGACAGGAGAAGGTGCATTAATACTTTCTCACCACAAGGTGGATATCTAAGTAAATAAATTGGACACCAGTTTCTTGTTTCATTTCATTTGCTATCAGCCACTCTTTGACCCTCACTAAAGTGTCCTGTTATTTGTCAAAATAAACTTCTGCTAGTAACAGAAACAGTCATTGCAGTTATGTTTGCTTTCAAAAGGCCCCATAGATAAACTCCCTGAAGTATTTCACTTCTGCAAGACTTCTTTTACTAGATTTAGCCGGACCAAAAAGCCACTTTGTCATGTGAAGATTTTGCCATAATTATTCATGCAGTCAAAATTCATTCATTAACATTTGGCCCTTTAGTCAGTTTATGGAAACATTTTGCTACCTTTGTCAGAAGGAATACACTGCTGTCATGTTCTGGATTTAGCGAGGATTTAGTGACTTGAGTTCTTGGTGAATATATAATCCATGATGCCACGTCTCCTGTACTACTCAGCTATACAGCAGCAGTTGGGTGTTTCAATAAAATGTGCGCACATCTGTTGGAAGAGATATGTAATTTGCCTCATACTCCAGATGGAGTCATAAATGAGCTCCATTATTGGCTGTCACAGCTACTGTTTATGTCCGACTGAGTAACAGCAGCAGTGTTGCATGCAGTAACAGTGGCACCAGAGGGTTGTTTTCATACTCGCCTGCTTAATTCAAATTGCTCTGCCATCACCTTTTATTTGAGCTAATGTCGTGACACCACAATGGACAAAGTCAACACTAACATGGACAGAATGGAGTTATGGAGGATACACTTGTAAGTAGGTCATAACACTTGCCGTTATAATGACTTTAGTTTTTTTTTTCTTGTCACTAAAGTAGACAAGCGGCACTCATCTCCTCTTTGAGCCAAGGTAGTGATAAAACTGCAGCTGAGACTCTTTCACGTCAACATGGCCGCATTTCATAATCTTGGTGTTCCTTCTGAAGGCAACATACAAACATAAACAAACTGTGAGATTAACTAAAATATTTCAAACCCTCCTTAAACAGGCCTGTGAAAGTCAGTCCAAACACTCGAATTCTCGCCATTGTTACCGGTTTGTGAATAGACTAATTTGTTACCACATCACAAATGAGGCCAATTTCTGGATGCTTTCACCGATGGGCGGCTGTGAAAAAATAATGTCGTCAGAGCGGGTGGCTGTCAACTATCGGCACATGGCCCACTGGAGATAAAATGGCATCAAGGAGCAGGGAATGAAAGTGGGCTTTTTAAACAGGCCGATGAAGCCTTACATATGGAACACAGGTCACTCTCAGTGCGCTCATCTGAACGTAACTCAGGTTGACACAATTTGACCTCAGCCGATACCCCTCCCTGCCAGCCTTTGTTTTCGCGTTCTCTCCCGGGAGTTGCATTTAATACAATCCTAACAGTTTCTATAAAATTTTCTAGTCTTCTAAGCTCTCATTTCTCAACATTTGCTTTTCCATTATTTCTCAGGACTCCTTGTCCTTTCAGCAGTGGGGCTTTATAGGCCTTTGCTGAGGCTGGGGGTCTGTTTCTCTCAGCCTGGCCTTCAAAGGAAAAGCCCCTTTAGAGGAATGAAGAGGCTGTATTGTTGTTAGCTTAGATGTTCTGAAATAGCAACATTTAAAACTGCATCGTATCTAAAACGTTGAGGCCGATTTCAACACTTGGCTTGCGATTCTGTCTCTGTTAGCGAACTTTAAGTGTCACTAAATGTGGCAGGTTAAATGAGAAAGTTACCTCATTGGTCTTTAGAAACAGTGATTTCAAAGATTTCAAAGTTAAATGAACAGCAAAAGATTGATATGTTTAAAGCTGCTCGGCAGCAAATGTAGTCTAATCTGTGCATTCTCTCTCGATTTTAAAGTCGAATGGAGTGTTTTAAACATTTCTAAACAGAATCATCACCTGCTCACAGCACAGGTGTCGACTCATTTTGTTATTCCTCAGATTGTTGCTATCATAGTTTGTTTAAAAGGAGTACGGAGCTTATTGAGTTTGATTTGGGGCTCTGGTGGCATCCTGCTTTTGTTACATCCATAAATAAACTTGTAAAAAACATTTTGCTCCTTGTAAGTTACCTTATTGTGTTTATTAAAATTTCCATTGATGTTTGTATTTGTCGATTTGCAAATGAGTTGTTTAGCAGCAGGTTCTTTGGTATCAGTTGAGTGCAGCAAATGGGGCAAGATTATGCAAAAAAATCCCGGACGCATTCACCGCATTCACAAATTCAACGGATGTGAATTTGGTCAATTTTGGAGCTGATGAGGATTGGTAGTTAAAACCAGGAATTTCGTTAAATGGTTTTAAACATTGGTAAACGGGGTATTGTTTTGATGTTTTGGCTTCTAACTTTGGAAACTTTCAAAGCTCAAGCGCATTGGAAATGATAGTAAACCACCCCCATTAACCCCTCCAAATTCACAAATGATGACAAAATATATTATATTCAAAGGACAACTTGTATTTCTTGTGAAAAAATTCAGTACCGTTGCATATTGACACAAACCCAAATCCAAGATATGAACTTACATATCACTCTAACTGTGGGCTGGGAGTGTTTTTTTTACAGGGTGTTGGTAGGAATTCAGCCTTGGAAGAAGTTTGCATGCTCTTGTTTTTATTTATATTTTTGCTATTTGTCCAAACTCCTTGTCTTGTAGATGCGTTAATCATTGCGAAGATGATCACTTCACATGAAACATAACTGCAATTTGTTCCATGTTACGTATCTATTTCAAAGCCTTCTTGTAGCCTTTTAATAAGGTCATCAAATTAATTTAATAACTTTATGATGCAGAACATGAGGTAAAAGTTGTGGCCAATCAATCCAGCGGGGCTCTGGCCTCGTAGTACTCATGATGTTGTTTTACATATAGGGCACATTTTTGAAAACTTGTTTAAACTCTATTGAGAAGAACTTAATCAGAAAGGAGAAAATCCATCATTTAGAGGAAGCAGGTGGATGATTGTGCAATGTCAAGTGATCACAGATAAAAAAAGTTGTCAGAAAGAACATTCGCGATGGAAAAGGCGATGTCCTTCGTTTTCTGGTTAGCTTCTGGATTCTGCCTCCATGTGCAGCATCCCTCATGTTGCTACGAACCAGAAAAACAGCTGAGTCCTTGGGTATCTTTTCAGAGGAAACCGTTTGTTTGTGAGCCGGTGCAGCGTGTTTATTTTCTATAGTGAATGGGTTTGAGGTGTGAAGCTATGAATCCTGCGAGGTCAACCCACCACAATTCTGTAAATACTAACAGGGCCAGTTGGTAACGAGCGAGGCCACGACAGAGCTCTCTACTCAACCATTTACTGAACATTGAAACTGAACACGGGGCAGCTTTTTGCCCTAGCAAAGATTCACATAAAGGGTGATACATGCACTAAAAGACAAAACGAGAGGCTTCAACTGCTGGCATTTTGCCAATTTTATATGGAGTTGAAGTGACCAAGACAAACAAACTCTGTGACCCCGTAATATGAATAGTTAAAATACATTTATTACATGAAAAAAACGAATTACTTTTACTTGCTAGAGCCACCTACGAAAGATAATGCAAAGAAGTAGGCCTGATTTACAAATATATCAACCCTTTTGCATTATCTGTTATACCTTTTTACTTGAAATTATTGTGCTGGTTCAATCATTTTAGTGTTTCTGATAAGCAGACATAAGCGAAAGGACTTTTAGTGCTTTATAAGCTGATAAAACAATTATCAAAACATTAAAAGTGAATGGAGACGGATGACCAGTGAGGACTTTAAAATACGTGCCCAGGCCTGTGAGCAAAGAAGGTGTGGTTTATCCATTTTAAAACAACAGTGTAGGGATGAATCAACAGAAGGAAAATATGAGAGTTCTTTGTGTGAGGATTTTTATCTCGTGTCAAATCGTTTTCCCTCATTATTTCAAATATAAGATGGCAATCTGGAACATGACTAAAGATAGCGAGTGCCATTGTTGTGCTGACCTCTGTGGAAACTGTGGGAGAAAGAGGAAGGAACAGTCCTCAGCGGAGCACTGGTCGCAGAGCTTCAGGGTTTTCATTTTGATATGAGAAGCTGCAGGCAGCCTGCAGAGCTCTGCAGGGCTGTGTTAAATCAAGGGTGAGGATCATTGTGCATAAATACCTTCACATGCAAATGAAGCCTTAGTTTTCAGATCCTCTGGATTAAAATACAGCTATATGTATTTAGCTATAGGTATGCTTCATTACCAGGCGTCAAAAGAGAATTTCATTTCACATTTTGTCACATCCCAGCTGAGCCTCTTGGAGATGGTCATGCAGACAACAGGATTTAACCAAGAGGACATGCAGCTTAGTCTTGTCAAGTCTGATCTTAAAGTAGTAAGTTCAAAGTGGAAATTTCTACCTCGGTGCGTTAATAAAACTATGAAACTTGTTCTGAGGCTTTGCTTGCTTATCTTTTTTTGTCATAAATAAAAACAGGGTAACATGCCATCAGAGAGATATCAGGTAATTATTTTAATGGTTAGAGTTAGTAGCTGCAGTTACACTATTTGCCCATAGGATGTCACTATATAGACGGTAATCTAAACCTCTCGACTCGTCCGTGTTTGTGCAGTAAATATATTGCTGATCAAACTTGATAGTTTCTAAATAAGTCATCCAATTAATATAACTATAGTTAGAAATTGACAATATGGATCAAAAGTAAATTTTTTATTAGTTTCCAAACAGACTGAAAGTGCATTTACGTTGCATCATCACAGTGCTAAATGGAACACATGAAATAATGTTAAATTGAACCGAAACGTTGTCACACAGCAGATCATCGTCAGTCCAGGCTCAGATATTAATGTAAATAAATTTGGTAATGATTATGATAATACATTTATGAATATTAAAACACATAATGAGAGCAACAAATGGCACATTACCGCTTATGACCCCTTTGTTGATTTAGAGCTGAGAAAATTAACAAGTTTGTAAACAGGGGGATACTGTGCTGTCTTTTTAGTGACTCTGGTGTGTGTGGACACAATTTGACACTAAGGGGAGATCATGTAGATGCTTTCACAGTAGGAAGCGATTTTAAAAGTGGGCAACGGGCATTGTGTGAGGTTTTGTGAAGTGGAAAATTTGGTGCAGGTTAGGTGAAATTTCTGTAAGTAAATACAGATGCAGAGGGTGTGCTTTCTGCTGCAGTGGAAGATGAAGCCGTGCAGCAATGTATTTATGTGTCAGTGGAAATTAAGGGAAAAAAATGCTCGGACATGCGATAAAACCATCATTGTAGAATTATGCTAAAATCCCCCCTTCTCTGCTCCTTTTTTACACTGGGATTTAATGAAAAGATATTGTTTTAACAGACATTGTAACCTTTAAATACCTATAGCTGTTTTTAATCCAAATAAAATCAAGGCTAATGCTTCATTACCAGGTATTTTTACATAATGATCCTCATGCTGCTGCTGTTAATTTTTTTATTAACGCAATTACCCGGCTCTTAGTGGACGGGGTCAGAGAGGTCTAATTACCCGGCGTCATGCTGGTAAATAGTTGGAGGTGTTTCTGAGCAGGTGGCCCCGGAGGTAAGAGGGAGGGAGACATGGGGCATACCGAGGCGGGCAATTACTGGATGAATTTCACTTTAATAAATGTTGAGCTACATTTGGAAATTCAGATAACAGAGCTTTCTGCCTAATGGGTGCTGCACTGAGGCCACTTGAGTAGGAAAATGATCTGAAAGAGGGTTTAATTTGGGGAGTGTTGGGTGGGGGGGACTTTTAGGTTTTAAGTCTAGAATTTGCTCCTCTTTTCTACACATTGTTACAGAGGTCACAAACTGTCCAAACATCGTTTAAATGGAGAAACAGATCCAGAGCATCAGGCCAACCAGAGCCAGAGTGCAGTTTTTGATTGGTTGATAAGGCAAAATCAAATCAAAGTCTGTTGATCATCCTGTTGATCTCTAAAACTCGGCAACATCTTATCAGAACCACTGAACTGCCATATGCATTATATTAAGTTATACTACATATACATAATAATGTACGTATATACCTGTAAATCTATCATACCTAATCCTTACTGTTCATTTCAAATGGGATTCTGCTTCCTGCACAGCTGGTTAGATGCTAAACTCTTCATTGTGAAATCTAATGGAATTTCTCTGTTACTGGATGGGATTACCACTTTGTGTAACTTTAATATTTAGTCAGATTTTGTGTTGGCCAAATCAATCTTGTAGATGTTATTTTTCAGTTGGCTAAAAGCTGTAACGACTTGTACAGTTGTGCCGTGCCGTTTTTGTGGCTGTGTTCTAGCTCCGGCGTAGGGAGATCCCCATACCTGTTTACAATGTGGGTTTTATCTGTGCACTCAAGGGAAAACACGAACAACCCCAAACCTACTGGAAACACCAGGCTGGAAACACCAGGCTGGAAACTCTTTTACCTGCTATGAATGATCCTGCACTGGAGCGTGGAGTCACTTTTAGAGAGCATCTATATCCATCTATATTTTCCAGTCTCCATAAGATTATGTAGGATGCACTGACAAACTTTCTTGACTTTTCCCTTACATTTGAAAAGACTGCACATAAAGCACTGCTGCAAGCTGCCTATTAGGCTCTGAAATGAATTTTGTAGTTTCCAGCTCTCTAATGATGCACAACACTTTTAAGTGGTGCCCACTGTTGACCCTGTTGTCTCTATGCACCAACTGCAATCTGGCTATTTATAGCTGGTGGCTACACAGTTGAGATGTTGTTCAAAGGGGAAATGTGGAAGAATGCATATGCACATGTTGTGCAGAAAGTGACATGATCACATGTTTGAAAAGTTGTGCATAATTCTCTGTCGTACCCGCATTACGTGTTGGTGAAAGGACTGTGTTTTGGCCTGTAGCTCCTGCCACTTTTGATGTTTTTAGTGTTTGTTACATGAGCTGCACTAAAGCTGCGAGGTATAGCTCTGTGTTATGTGTATGGAGGATGTGGAATTTTGTTTTTGTTTAAACAGTGTATATGTGTGGATTTGTGCATGTAAGGTCCTCATGGTTTTACACACGGTGGTCTGCCTCTACTCTCCACTGGAGCTAAAAGCCCCGAAACAGAACAGTAATTGCCCAATTAGGGCCCTCGCTCTGTGGGCCGCAGAGCACTATGCGCCTCCACATGCTCACAGAGTCAGATAATTGAGCTGAAAGCAAATGAACGGATGGCAGACAAACAAGCTACTAGAAAATAATTACTTGGAGTGTTTCTTTTCAGTACCTGTACAGCGAATTTCATTATTGTCAATAGCCTCTAAAGCTGCTTGAAACAGTGGTATTTGTCATTTTCATAGAGACTTGATAATGACATTAATTTGTCTTAATGGGTCGGTTCTATTGTTAAAAATAGTAAAATGAGCAGAAATTGTCTTTCCTCAGCAGGTAGAGAGGACTTCATCACACTCCCGTCAGGCATGAGGAGGTAATTTGGTGTGCTTGTCAAATTTCCAATAATTTGTTATATGGAACACGAGTAATGCTAATACCATTAATGTCCATTTTCCTTTTAATTCATTACTGCCCTTTTTCCCTTTTATGTTTTTAATGCCTCTGTCGCTTTTCTGTGCTTCAAGACGTTATATCGGGACTGATTAAAAACATGCACATTTAAATTTTTGCGTTACACACAAACATACAAGTCATTTAATACATCTGCAAGATACCTGCTTATCAGTCTGTCAAACCTGAGCTATCATTTCAGTTTGTTGGAAAAAGGTTACATTTAAATAATTTAGCTCAGCTTTAAATGATAAAAGCATAAACAGTCTGTCAAAATAAGCTTCTCATTTTCAGTTAAGCCTCACTAGTCACCATATGATGGACGTTAAAGGATAATTAGAACTTGTGTAAAATATGACAGTGTATTTATCTATAAATGAGCAATGATGACTTCACACTAATATTCCTCTTCAAATACAACTGATTTCAGCCAAACAATG
>KV751332.1:5292183-5304551 GCA_001698575.1 Mola mola | reverse complement strand
ATTTACTACTGCTACAACCAGTTATTCTAGCTGAAACAGTATATCACTGTGCACAAGTGGCAATCGAGGCCCCCTAAGCAACATTAACCGAGTATTTAAATTGAATTTAAAGGATATGCCCAGTGTCTCATTTGACTAATTCATTGATGGTGTATCTCCACCTGCTTCGGCCCCTGTGCCAGTGTCTGAATTTGTGTGACGGAGGGGCTGAATGGTGATCTGTGACACACTCCTAATGAAAAATAACAGCGGCCCTCAGATCTGCACAACGGCTGATGAAGAATCACTGACTTTTATTGGTGCCGAATAAAAGGATGTGATGAAAGAGTCAAAGGCTGAGAGAGAGAAAAAGGGATTCAGAGGGAGGGGCAGAGGAGTGCAAAACAAGGCCCCATCCATCACAGGAGTTGAGAAGAGACATTCCAGTGCCCTCAGCAAGAGGATACATTCACTCAAAGTCACAATAGAGGGGGAATCTGGGAGAAGCTGGGAGGGGCACCCATCAATACACAACCTCACCCTTGGGCTCTGTGTGCGCACAAACTCAATGCCCCTTCCAGTCTAATTCAATTCCCACTATAAGCATGACAAATGTACATTTTGCTGCCAATGAATGTGTTCATACTCAAAACAACAAAACAGATGAAAAAAACAAAACAAGATCCCGGCATGGATGCTAATAGTTAAAATTCTCTATTCTTTCTGTTCCTCCTTCCTTCTCAGAGATTGTCTCTCTCTTGCCGTCCCTCCCTGTCTGTGATTAATCGGAGTCCGAGAGACTTCAGCTGGGGTTACAGGATATCTCTGCTCGGCAGAGTTAGTGGGGATTTGAGGGTGGAGGGAGCAGGTGATGGCTTTCTGGAGTGCACTCATTTACACTCCTCCCTTTCTCTGGCTGAGCAGCGTGAAGAGGTGGGAGAGATGAGGGGCCGCCTCCTCTCACTCCTGTGTGCTGCACCTGCCAGGGGCGAGAGGATCAATTGTGAACTCTGACCTTGTATCTTCCACAATGCCCAATTATTACCCATGTAATATATACATTGTCGGTAAAAAAAGGAGAAAATATTACACGTCTGCTGCAGCTGCAGAAAAAGGAAAGTAATAAGACTGACTATACACTACACTGTTGTCAGCAATGGACACGATGAACATCAAATTACAGTAGATACCAAACGGCTGCTGACATCATAAAAATCTGAGCCTCTTTTAACTTGACTGCTTCACTAATCAGAACCAAAATTTTATATTTAGTTAATCAATACCCATTACTAATGAAAGACAGAAAAGTACATTTGTTACTATAAACTCACATTATGCAGCTACAGAAAAACTTTGCACCGGAAGCAAATATGTAATCGGAGGGCTTCATTTATGAGACAGACTTATTCATTCATTTATTCATTGTCTACCGCTTATCCCGTTAGGGGTCGCGGAGGGGGCTGGAGCCTATCTCAGCATCTTCAGGCGAAGGCGGGGTCACCCTGGACTAGTCGCCAGTTCATCGCAGGGCTGACATATAGAGACAAACAACCATCCACACTCACATTCACACCTACGGGCAATTTAGAGTGACCAATTAACCTAACCCCTAGTTTTGCATGTTTTTGGACTGTGGGAGGAAGCCGGAGTACCAGGAGAGAACCCACGCAGGCACAGGGAGAACATACAAACTCCACACAGAAACGCCCTGATCCGGGAATCGAACCAAGGACATTTTTGCTGTGAGGCGACAGCGCTCACCACTGCACCACTGTGCCGCCCTCGAGAGAGACAGACTTCAAGAAAAACTTTTTCAAACTTTTCAAAGCAGTTATTCATAAAATCATAGTTGGATGTGGAAATGATCAAAACCCAGACTTGACAAAAGCCGTTTTCTTGCTCGTTATGTTGGGGGTAGTGCAGTTTGGGACATGTACTGTATGTGTCCAAGCCTGTGATTTGCTCGCATTACCTATACATATACAGTTAAGTCCGGTAAGTATTTGGACAATGACACAGTTTTTATCATTTTGCCTCTGTACTACACCACAGTGGATTTGAAGTAAAACAATCAATATGTGATTGAAGTACAGACTTTCAGCTTCAATTTAAAAAGTTTCACAAAAATATGGCATTCACTGTTATGGAATTCTAGCCATTTTATGCAGAGTACCTCCACTTTCAGGGGCTCAAAATATTTGGACAATTGACTAACAAGCAGTTTGATGGCCGGGCACGGTCCATTTCCTTGATTTTCCGGTCCATTCAAGATTTTTCATTTTGCAGCTGTATGACTGGAGTTATCAATATAAAGTCCAAGGACATATCAACATAAGTAAAGGAGAACATCATTAGGCTGAAAAATAAAATCTGTCGGAGAGATAGCAAAAAATTTGGCCAAGTCAACATTTTGGTACATTCTCAAAAAGAATGAATACATTGGTGAGCTCAACAACATCAAAAGGCTTGAAAGACCACAGGAGACAACTAAAGTGGAGCATCACAGAATCCCTTCCTTGTTGAAGAAAAACCCCATCCCAACATTCAGACAAGTCGAAGAATTCGGAAAAGGTGGGTGTATATTTGTCAAAATCTATAATTAAGAGGCACCATCATGAAGGTAAATTGAGGGGTTACAACAAGATGCAAACCACTGCTAACATTCAGGGACAGGAAGGCCAAATTAGACTTAGCCTCCCAAGTTCTGGAATCAGATTCTTTGGCAAGATAAATTTAAGATAAACTTGCATCAGAATAAAGGGAAGAGGAAAGTCTTGAGAATGAAAGGAACAGCTCATGATCCAAAGCACCACATCATCATCAAACACAGTGGAGACAGTGTTGTGGCATGGGCATGTATGGCTGCCAATGGAACAGGCTCATTGCTGTTTATTGATGATGTGACTGCTGAGGTGTATCAGGATGAATTCTGAGGTGTATAAGGCTATACTCTCTGATCACTTTAAACCCAAATGTTACCAAACTTATAGGATGGTGCTTCACAGTGCTTTTGGATAATGACCCTATAAGAACATAATGCGGAAGACTTTTTCAAAGCAAAGAAATGGAATATTCTTCAATGGCCTTCTTTACAGTTCTCTTTTTTCTTTTACAAATCGAATGGAAGATACTGTTGGAAATGATCTGAAGACCATACTTAAATATTGGTTGAAGTACTTTGATCAATGAAACCCACCAGGAAAACTGCTGCTGTGGCTCTTGTTTCGTGTATGAGTCTGATGCACTTGCCTTCCCCTTTTAAACTTAACACTAGACAGTACAACGTAATGAAACATAGAGTGGGAATCCCGTTAGCAGTGGTCAGTGTCTGTTTAGGGTTTTTTTAAGTTTTTCCTCACCCGGTTTGAGGGTCTAAGGGCAGAGGATGCCACATCTGTACTGTTTGTCAAAGCCCAGTGAGATAATGTGTAAATTGTGATTTCGGGCTATACAGATAAATTTGATTTGATTTGATTTGATTTGTCCTCTGCAGTACCAACTCAGTGCATGAAAGATGAGCCACAGATGTGTAAGTAGATACAAAGATGGTACCTGATCATTTCAAAGAGAATTGCTCACCTCGCATATGCTAAAAATTCTTCTTTCAGCTTCTGGGTTTATTTTCTTGTAATCCAGCCCACTGAATAAGTGCAGTAATGTTTCACCCACTGACTTCCTGCTTGGTTGATAGGGTTTACATTTTGACAATGTCACTTTTCTCAGCTTGAGCATCAGCATGGATCTTTTTTTTTTAGATTATAGAATGAGGGGTTGCAGTTTTAGGTGTGCTATCAACAGTTTTTACAGACGTTTCTTTAAATGGTGGTCTACGGGGAAAATGCTTTATGGGCCACTCCCCTGCAATTCAACAGGTGGCCACTGGGTAAAACTGAACACATTGGTGGGCAGCAATGTCATATCCGGGTCTAAATCCCACATTCATAGGTTGAGCAGAAAGAAAAAAGAAGGCCAAATAAAGAAATTCCAAAATAAATTTTAAAATAAATGAAAGTATTTGGGGCAGTAAAGGATTTTTTTTAAGGAAACCATTGCTTAGAGTAACACTGTCAGTAATGTTTGGGTGGATATAACACTGATGGTCAGAGTCTCCTGAAGATTTACTTTGCAGGCAGTTGAATCTGAGTGAAACGGATCTAGTGGAACCATTCATAGATGTCTGGTAGGCTATTACTCAAAAATTATGTTGACATTAGGTCTATGATTTAAAAATGCTGGAATTCACCACCACTCAAACTCCCAACATTGCTCTTAGCTGAACAATAACAGAACCTACTGCTTACATTTCCTCCCATAACTGCTGCATTTTGTGCATATTAGTCCATATTAGTGCCACAGAGTGCCATCGAGTGTTTTTCTCATATTGTGTTCATTAAAAGGGACAGAAAAAGGAGGCCACCTCTTTTTTTTTTTTTTTTTTTTTTTGGCCTGGCATACAAATGGGCATTATTTTGAGTTCTAAGATCCATTTGAGGTTTTGTCAGGACTTAGAGTAGTGTGAAAGTCGGTGTCACTGGACCCCTAACCCAGACCAGCTGAAAGCCAGTGTGTTAGTTTCTATGGTAATAGAGAAATAGTAACTACTTCCCAGCAGTGTCCTGCCGCGTGTCGCCTCCTGAATAGAGCGCATCTGCAGAAAACTGAGGGACCCTCTGTGATGGGCAGTGACCCGTCATCACACTGACTCTCACATATACGGTCACATATAGACACTGAATTAGCCTAAACCTCTTTTTCACACTGCTGACGTCATAACTCTTGAGAGAAAGTTGAGGCTGAGCCATATATTCCCCGTTTAGTCAAAAGCAGGGGAGTAAAAAGTTCTCGCCGAGGTCATTAGAATGAGGGAGGGGAGAAATAAAAAGCAACAACCACAAAGTGGGGGGAAACAAAAGCTGGCTCCAAATCACAATGCCCGCAATAGAAATTTGAGAAGAAAAGGGGATATTAGGTTATGAAAATCATACAGGGGTCTATTCTTCCATATGCAAATGTTCCTAAATTTCTCATTCATTGCCCTAAAAGTGTTGCTGTCTCCCAGGAAACCACTCCATCCTATAAAGACTGGGAGAAGTATTTGAAAAATATCAACATTTAAACCCTGCAGCCCCTCTTTTATTCATTTATTTTGATGAAAGTATTCCATTTTTCTTCATCATGAAGTTAAAACCGTAGAACAAATCAGCTCAGTTTGGATTGTCAGAATGTTTGTGTTGACATTTAAACAGTTTTGTCCCCAAAAGAAAATGAAAACACCCCCAAAACAATGGTGACTTCTGAGGGGATGCTAATGTGAACTGAATGGAGAGGAAATGGGTCAGACCACAGGAGGTCTTTAATGAGAAAACCATAAACTTTAAGGAACTGCGGTGGTTGCAAAGTTTGCCTCCTTTAAGACATTTCTCAGTGTTCATCCTCGTCTTGAGAGAAACACGCGGAGAATGAGGTAATAATGGACTGCTGAGCTGAAAATTAGTAAGTAATGATTACATGAGTTTCTTTGGAGTGTTTCCCCCCCTCCCTCCTGCTCTAACTCTGTGACCTCCCTCCTCCCTAACCCTTACCCCCCTTGGTGGTTTCCCATGGGCCTCCAATTGATTCAATTAAGTGAACACACAAATACCATATGCTTTGAGATGTTTTTTCTCAACCGTGCACACAACAAGGTGGCAGCTGCATCGAGCCGACATACTTCTGCGTCAGCTTATGATAAAAACCTGAAGGAAATTCAGCCTTCAGTTCCTCTGTTGCCTTGTCACTCTCAAATCACAGCTTACAAAAAAAAGAGAGAAAATCCTACTGGAAACATTGGAGCTTTGAAAATGAAGAAAGAGTGAAGAAAGTGACAATGAACGAAGGGGAGCGCGAATGTGGTGGGTGAATGAGGGGAGGATCAGAAAAGCAGAGCGGTGAAAAGGAGGGAGGAGTAATGCGTTGCCATCAGAGGTTGTTCTCGGCTATGATTCTGCTTTGTTTTCCCCACAATAACGTCTCCTACTTGTTGGCAAACAGCATAACGTTCGGCAGAGAGAAATGAGGCAAACATAACATCGCAAGACCGCTTTGCATTCTTTCGGCTTTGTACTTGCGGGACTCTTCTTGAAAGAGCAACAGACACAAAATGGGGAATAAAGGAGGGGGGGCAGTGTGGATGAAGGCACTGTCACTGACATCCCCGGCACTTTGAACAACTTGTCAGCGCAGACACAGAAGCAACTGCATTCTGTCACATTTGTGTACAAACCCCTTGAAAGGGCCGGCTGACCTGCCCATATCCCTTTATTGGGGTTCAAATAGCAAGAGGCATTCATTGTGTCTGTGAGAGTTCATTAAATTCATTGGTTTGACCTGTTATTTCTAGGCCAAAAGTCTGCTGATTTGGAAAAATGTGAGTCAACCATAAGTAATCGCCTGCTGACCTCCGCAGGGTAACAAACCCTTTTGAAGAGCATTTCAAGCTTTTTATATGAATGGGGTCAAAGGGGAAGTTTGAGACATATCTATAGCAGAACCAATGGATTCACATCAAAAGGGAATTTAAAATCATCCAACGATATTTAGACCTCTAATGGTTCTGTGGAGTTTTCCTCGCAATGTTTGTGAGCAAAACCCAACTTTGGATTATATTTCATTTGTGAGGAAAGTGTGAGAATGAATGAAACTTGTGAGTCAGAAGGCGCAGCTGGAAAAAC
Source organism: Mola mola (assembly GCA_001698575.1). Classification (NCBI taxonomy): domain Eukaryota; kingdom Metazoa; phylum Chordata; class Actinopteri; order Tetraodontiformes; family Molidae; genus Mola; species Mola mola. The sequence goes on along the minus strand of KV751332.1, from coordinate 5,297,862 downwards.
TCATTAGTCATCAAATGTGTATTAGTACGAAGGACAAACAGTGTTTCTTTGTACTATTGTCTTAAGTTTTCCTTGAAGTTTGTGGAAGACAAACTCTGCCAGCTTAGTTCCCATACCATCATCACATTTAGATGTAAATGGGCTCATTAGAAAAGGCCTGTCTGTCAGGTTTGCATCTTTTCCCCATTTATTCCTGTCAAGAGCAGGCCAGGCCCACAGCATGCGATTTTCTGCTCAAGTATGAATGTAAAAACTAGGCCGTGTTCTATTTAAACAGAGCAAATTCCAGACAACAGTCTCTCCTGTGATTATGGAAAAAATAATTGCGCTAAATAAATGCAAATATCATTGATTTCTGTTATTAATAGCCACAAAAGAGAAACCATAGTGGGAAAAATTTAACAGTAACGTCACAATATTTTTATATCAAACTCGGTCTCTGGTCAGTTGTACTAAATTTGTATCTTTCTTTTAATCAAATGGGGGGGGGAAACAAAAAAACAAACATCAGAATACTTCACTGTTACAGTGTAATTCTCAAAAAGCATGTGTGCAATACATTTAAGATACATGAAATTTTAACTTTTTGATTGAAATTACAAAAAAAAAAAGCTTTTCCCCACAATATTCTAATATCCACAATATATATGAAAATACAACAAATTTTAAATTCTGCCAGCCTATAAATGTCTTGTCAAATACCAGCAAGACTTTTAGAGACAGGTAACAAAACATTAGCGTGCTGCCTTCGCTTCCCATGGTGACCTTCATTGTCAAACACACAGGATGAAGGAAACCAAATCACTAAGTCAAGTGATGACTACACAGTGCTCTTTACAAGTGGACCGTTAAGCTACATTTTTGGAGAACAAAGGAAACTCCAGTCAAACCAATCTTCCCTTTCAAAGCATTAACTTTTAACATTGTTCAATGCACATCCAACACATTATAGCTCTGTGTTTTTCTCTGATTGTAAGTTCTTCATTTACTGATTTCAGCCCTCGGTGCTGAGACTGTCAACGCAGCAAGCTGTGTAGTGGCAGCCACAGCTAAGAGGATGCACTCAGAACAGCACTGGACCAGGACTCGACCAAATCAGAGCGGCTCTATGTGGCAGACTGAGGCACAAATTCAGCGACCAGATCCACCATCAGGGCACAAATCGCAAGAGAGACAAAGCCAAATGCTAAATGCATAAATGAACGAATGAACAAAACTTTAAGCGTTTAATCAGGATGGTGGCACATTTCCAAACGCAGGCCTATGTATTTGTACTGTCTGCTTGTTTTGTATTTGTATTTTTTTCACTATTAGCGTGGAAATTTAAAAACTGATACTTTTCTAAATCATTTCCATATGCCACACTAATTAAATATGATTCTAGCCTATTAAAATGTATGATTTCAGTTTACTAAAGTTAATTTCCCAACACTATACTTACACTTTCCTCTGAAGATCTTCACGATGCACTTCAATGAGCTGCAGCTCGGACTTGTGTCAGCATGACGTATGAGCCGTCATTTGTCATATTCACACATGCCGCGAGGTTTCAGTGCGCAGTGTGGCCCCTTGTTTTTCAGTATCTTGTGATGCCACATTAAGTTTGCATTCAATCCAACTTAACATCATGAAAGGATCGAACCTACTACTGTGACTATATGTATAAACACAAAACTTCTGAGGTGACTAAACCAACACTCTTGATTGATGTTTGCGAAAAAAAAAAAACCTGTTCCTTTTTTTGCACTATTTTAATACTGATATAATACCAAATTAATAACAGTGATTAGCGTCTATTATCAGGGGGACCTGTTGTTCTTTTATCAGGCGTAGAAACAGTTTAAGTCATCAAATTTTCATTAATAACAATCAGAAAAGGGCTTGGTAGGGCTTATCTCCACCAAGGCCCAACAGTCCCCTTAAAGTAAAATCACTGGATCTGCCTCTTTCTTTTATTTATATTTGTAATCCTGATTCCAAACAAACCAAACCACTACACAAACCTTATCAAAAACATGAGTAACCTCCTTGGCAGAGGGGATAATAATAATCACACACAGAAATATTATTAAGAAATGGACAGTTATGTTGAAGCAAAATTCAGTTGTGTTGCCTGAAATTTGAAAAATAAGAAAACAAATCCTAATATTATGATGAAACATTTTGTGATGGCCATTAACCATCATTTGCGTTTGGGAAGGACACGACAGATTACACAACCTCCTACACACCTATTTTTTTTTTTATTACATTAACTGATGGTCATTGCTCCTTTTTTTCTAATATGAGTTTTAGTTTGTTTTTTTCCCCATCTGAGTTTAAACATCACAATTCGTACAACAACAAAAAACTATAATCTAAAAACATTCTTTTGCACGTCACTTTGACGCTCACGTCTTTGGAAAGATGTGACTATAGGTTCCTGGGAACAAACATGATTTTTTTGCAGCTATTTCTGCAATTTCTTAAAAATCGGGAAAAAAAACAACAAATAAAATGTTTTTCTGTCTTTTTGAACAGTTCCTGTAGTTTGTTACGACAGTCTGAAAGAAAGAAAACGAATTTACAGTTGCACAGAATTTGCAAAATTGCATGCAGGTATGTTACAAAATAAATAACTGTTGTTGCAGTGATTGCAAAAAAAAAAAAGGTCTAACAAAATGAAAAAAAGGTTTTCCTAACAATATGTAATAAAATCATTCATGATCAAGCCATTTAAAAATAGATTTGGAAGCAAAGAACATGGAATATACAGTATATATATAGAAGATTTGCTGGTTGCTTTTGTTTCTTTTTGTTGGGTAAAAATTCTTCTTTTTAATTGTGAGACCATACACTTTTACTTAATGATCATCTTTAAATGATCACTGAAATATATCCTAACCACCCGCCCCAAAAAAAACAATCCATGAAAGGCCACCATGTTCTAGATATTATCAGGGCCCATTTGTTGTGATAAAACACACATCAGTTCTTTAATTACTGCCACACATTTAGATTCCTGTGGTTCACTCCAGTTCACGTTCACCTGTAGAGCCTTTTATCAGCCACATCAGAGTACCTCAACTGAACGCATCTCTTTGTCAGTCTCCCCTCTCTCTTAAGGATTCATTAGTCCCTATAGAGTCCAGCAGCCCCAACATATTGCACCATTCAGCTGGTACTTATGTGTCATCTGTTATCTATTGGACTGGTGTTTGTGTTGAGCGTATGAATGATAATCAGGCCTTTGTGCATCCATAGAGGTGCAGCAGGATCTGCAGTCTGTGATGTTGCCTCAGGGGGAGATTAGGAGGGGCAGCCGGGCCCTCTGTGTCACCTCGACAGTCACAGCGCCCATCCGCGGCTGGGCCAAACCCCACTGGGACCTTAAATCCTGTTACACTGTCAGCTAAAACCATCATTTGTATTAGTGATGTGTGGGTGTTTAAGTGTGTGTACATATTAAGTGAGGGGGATAGTGTCTTCAACTATGAATTATTCATACCAAAAAGAAAAGGAGATATTGACTACATCTCCATAAACTGACTGCTCTCTTTATGTCATCAGGCACGAGATCTTTGGGTATAATTGCATAAAAGCCGCTGCAAATGTGTTTCTCCAACGGCACAGCAGGCAGTGGTCAGTGTTATCATCAGGGGTGAACTTGAGTGATGGCAATTGTTCCAACTTAATATCTTATAAATAATTTACTATTCCAGGGCCATCGCTCTACCCTGTTTTAAACACGAACGTTAAGAAGCTTTACCAACCCACAGCTGTATGCTAGTTACTGAACACATGAAGCAGAGTTAGGCTGGCTGCTCGGATTTGTGAAAAAAGGAAACGTAATAGAGTTGTTATAATGTGAGTGGGCTATTTCCCTCCATTATTTATCTCAGTAACAAGTGATTATGGAGAATGAGCTTCTTTGCACTTCTGGCCCGCGCCTCCAGAGGGAGGTCAAAACTATTTGTCAGTCTCCAGTTGAGATTGCAAATTAGGATGAGCCTCCCTGCGTGACGACCCATGCAACCTCTATTCCTATCCACGGGGTGACTTCTGCGTATAGTTTGAAAATTAGCTCCTTTGATAACATCTCTATGTTGAGCAATACATCAGGCTGCCACCAACCATCCGGACTCTCCGGGACTGTAAGAGAATAAAGGCTGAATTTGAGACTTCATTCTTTTTCTTTTTTTTTTTAATTGCACCATTTAACGACCCTCTTTTTTTATTAATAGAGGCGATATTTGTCATGTGTGTCAGAGAACAAGACTGACAGTAAGAGAAGAAACTGGCTTTGGGGCAGTTATTTGGTCTCCTTAAAGGGCTTAAGCGCTCCTAATTTGTACCTACTTAAATGGCGCTGTCTGATCGCACATCTCGCCTCTATGGAAGGTTTGTTGGGTGTGTAGCTGCAAAACACCACGTCTCGTTTTATGAGGAAGAAAACGGATCTGCGCGTCACACCACGCGGGCAACTTGTGCTTTTTGCAGCTCTGCAAACAGCCCGTAAATCAGGATGTAAAACCAAACGAGGCGACACAGGAACGTGACGGGCCCCCGTTTCCAGAAGAGTAGCACAAAAACCAGGGTTACTTTTGGGTAGACTAGATTTGCATTATTACACAACATCGAACGTGGCCCTAACGGGTGTTTATCTTTAACGTCAGGTTTGAGTTTATAAACAAAGCGTTTTTTGGGGGAAAGGACAGGGCGAAAACGCGCAGGAAGGGAACTCATATTCCACTTTATTTACTCACATGTTAAAGGTTCCGTGCCTTTGAAGGCCTTGTTCGGATGGGGCCTTAAAGTGAAAGAAAATGTTTTCCTATTACTTAATTCAATCAGGGCGCGAGGCGGGGGCTTCACGCGCGGCGCACTGGGCTCCTCTATGACAGAGTCGCCTTTGTTGCGTCTATCCGCCGCTGTCACACACTTTAATTCGACTCTCTTTCTCTCTCATTGAAAACCCTCCACAATGACATTCAATAAGGGCCGCAGAGTGAAAACCTGGTTATTTTTACATATTCTTTCCCCCCCGACTCGGCAGGGGCCCGAGCAAAGGAATTAATCAGTGCTCTTTAACAGCACTGCCTCCAGGCGATGACTTGTCCCTTTTTTTGTGCCCAGAAATGACACATTAACCTTAAAATGGATATGCATAAACTTTACATTCAGCTGTTGCGTTTATGTTTGTGCCCGACGCTGGCAGTAAAGGAGCCACACAAGTGCAAAAGAGCTGTCAGCGTGCATGTGAAGAACTTATGAGAGCCCATAAGCGAATATGGGAATGGTTGTTGTGTATTGCTGAAAATAGAATGAATACCTGTACGCATGCAGCTGATTATATTCAACCTAATACAGGCATAATGGATGGTTGATTTTAAGGGAGAGGATTTTGTAACTGGCCTGATGTTACTGATAATAAATGCACATTAAGAGCGCGTCTCCTCCTTGCGCTCCCACCACAGTCAGGACCAGGCTTCAACTCTCACGGTGCTTGATGCCGGAGGGAAACTCGAATACACACGCTGGCTTTCTGTATGTGCCAGAAACGTTCTCTCCCTCAAATCTAAGCTGCGCTCTGTGATAAAATGAGAGTGATGATAAAAAAAAAAAGGGAGAATGGGCAGTGCCGCCTCTTGCGGCGTGGGTGGGGCTGACAAGAATAGACTACATTATGCAGTTCATTTA
>KV751332.1:5261457-5273889 GCA_001698575.1 Mola mola | reverse complement strand
TTTGTGGAAGGGAGCAAGGAAAAAAATTAAATCTAGCAAAATGTGCAGGATTAACCTGTGCAGGGGCATTAACACCATGCCAGCAAATACCATTTGAAAATACACATACACTCAAAGGTCACTCTAATTTAACAGCTAAACTGTGTCTGTCAGGTTATCTCCCCTCTGTTACTTTACGGAACAAAAAGCTACATAATGCACTAACAGGCTAAACACAGAATATGTCTGCTGGACGTCTGTGATGGAGGGGTATGACCCAAACCTCCTCCCTAACTTCCTGCCCTGAATGCTCCGCCTCAGACAGTGTCCACTCAAATAGGTCTTCCTTAAAGTCAACCTCAAAACGACTATTCATGTCTCTCCACGTGGGAGATTTCTTCTCAATCTTGACATATCATGATGCCCCTCCTAAAAAAAATAAGAAACATCACAGATGACAGAAGAACAAGGCATATGAAATGGCATCAGAAGAAACATCTCAATCACGCTGACTAAATCTTTGAATATTCAATGACACATGTATATGTTTCTTTTCTTTTATTATTTGTCCTGGATCAATATTTTTTTTCTCATCCATGTGCAGCAGCACCACCCAGTCTTTTGTCAGACCCAAAACTAGTCATAGTGTAGAAAATTGACACAAAAAATGTGGGAGCCACACCCAGAGTCACAAATGACTATTTAATTGAGCCGTAAATGGCCTCATCAAATGTAAAACACATTTATTCCTATAATTAGCATGAGTAACAAACTTGGAACAAAGCCCATAATTGTTACATCATGACACTCAGTGTCTTTTTTTGTCTTAATTCTGCCACATTACGTGTATTTTAAGGGTTACAATAGCTGTAACGATATAAGAGATGACAGATAAAGTCTAATTTTAAGTTAAACTCAATCCTGTATGAGTCAAGCAACTGGTTGAAATAAGTGGTTAGTGTGATGAAGGCTGCTTGAAAGAGAAGTGTTAGATTAATAAAGATGAAAAATGTTAAAAAGGCTAAATAGAACATTTACCGTCTTGTCCTGAAATCTGGAGGTGTTCTATCAGGTCACAGCCGAAAGCATTGTCACTTCCTTTCTTTTTGGACTTTTGCTTAGTCCCTTTATTCTTCATGTGGCTCCAGTTAGTGGTCCAGATTATCACAGCAAACAGATCCTTGGAAACACAAAGATCGATCCATATGACTCCCAGGAAAGGTTGAGTTTGTGGGTCAATCAAAGCAACCACACAGAAAAAATAGAAAAATAAAAAGATCCCCAAAAAAATCCCAGCAGTCAGCTCCCAAAAGTCTGCATCCGCTCACATTCTGACCGACCACACTGTAGGAAGCTGTAGCAGAAGTGACGTCACATTTTGAACTTTAAGTCGTCTATGCTGCCGTTACTTTAGGTGATGATTAAAGAAAAGGACATGGTGTGGATGCTGCCTCACCGGGACGTGGCAGACGGCTGCGTTATCTCTGAAGGATTTGCAGCAGCAGCATTAGAATCGGTTTCCTGTTGTTTTTTTTACCCTCAGCCAGACTCTCTCTCTCTCTGCTCCTTTTTATCTCCTCCTCTTTTCCTTAATTCCACACAGTCTCCCCTTTTCACTGGCTCCTCTGTAGCCAAAGAAGCCCGTATTTAACAACGTTTAGCAAAACCCCCTCGGGAACATTTGTTTTCAATTTCAATCTAATTCTTCATTGTGACATTTTTTCAGATATTCTATGTTTGGATATGAACTCGTGGCAGTGACTTTTAAATCGTTGGGACTGTGTGAAGGGGAGGGAAGTGAAATGAGGGGAGGAGAACAGCTGACTTCTGTGTCTCTCCTGGTTTAGGAATTGTAGGACTTTTTCTTTTTTCTTTTTTTTTTTTTTGCCCAAACTTGGAGCTAACGGGAAAGCTGTTCTCTGCCTTCCTGAATGCTCCCAATGTATACAATTTCCTGTGCAAAGAGCCCGGTCTCAAAAACAAAAACAGACGGGTTCTGAAGGAAGAGGGAAGTGGGAGGTGACTGAAGTGAGGGCCTGAAGGGCACAGATGGGAAATGGGGGGAGAATGTGGGGGGGTGAGGCAAGGAGATGGAAGACACACATGGTTCTTGTTACTAACTGCTATGCATTTCATGTTTCACTCTTTCAAACTGCACTGCAGCTTTATTGTAAAAACACAGTCAATGAAGGCGTTAAACACAGAGCAGCAAGGTTAATCTTTCAAAGCAGATATGTTTTACGTCAGCACTCAAGCATCTACTTTACTAAATCCAATTACAATTGATGCATCATCACAAGAAAGATTATGAAAACCATCCCCAGATAATGGTAGCATATTCCCCGATTGTAGACTTTAACCATTTCACAAGGAAAAATTACAGATGCTAAAAACCTGAATTCCACAAATTCGGGGTTGAAATTTTCGAAAGAAAAAAAAAAAACCCTCTGAACTTTCACCTGAAGAGATGTTTTAATACTTAATCACTACTTGCAGTCTACGCCTGTCGGACCCTTGTCAAATCACCACTGACTGCAGTCATTTACAGTCTGATTCTGTACTCACTAATTTGGTGTTAAATAGTGTTTGGTGCTTAGTCATTTCGGAGAAGGCATGTTAGGGTCAGCTAAAACAATTGAGATGTAGAAACCAATACAATAGTACAGTACCACTTAATAATATTAATTGGTTAATACAGTCTTCATGTTAACTAAGGTACTTAATAGTTTCTACACGTGACATTATTAACACAATTAGGGCCATTGACTAACAGTTGATAATACAATACTAAGTGGTCGGACACAGATGGCCTCCAAACCCTAACCCCAATAAATTTATTAACATTTATTAACCTAAATTAACCATTTATTAATGCTCTTTGTGACCCTGTTAACAAACTGTTAACAAATGCTTAGATTCATTCACTTTAACAATCCATCTCACTTGCAATTCACTTGCTCATCTTGTTCATGTAAAAAAAAAAAAAAATAGAAAAACTTAATTACTGGCTAAAATGTATGTGGAAAACAGCTGAAAGCTTTTTCTGAATAGCACAGATGTGAAATTGAAAGCCAGAAAAGTGAGTTATTTTGTAAATTGACACGTTATAGTCGAAGCTTGTTTATTGAAATTCTATATACTTAAGCGAAAAAGCGAAATTCTTTGTTCAAAATGCCTTTGTGGATACATAAAAGACATAATTAATATTCTACTATGCTAAAAGGTAAAATCCGTTAAAAAATCTTTAATGTCTTTAATGTTATATAAGACCAACTCAACTTTAAAGGCATTCAGGGGATGAACGCATCACCTTAGAAAACAAAATCTGTGAAAAAAAAAAAAAAAAAATAAGAATATAATATTTCAAAAAAGGTTGTGAAAGCTGAACATAAAATGTAGAAAAAGAAAAATACAACACATGTCTTTACAGAGAATATTTTAATGGTTGAATGAGTTCAATAGGTAAATGTTAAATGTAATAATAATAATAAAGAACGGGATAACAGTGGATGCTGACAATCACCATCCAAATGAATTGGGCACTCTAGTTAGTCATCATTTTTTGCAATTTTTTGCAGATTTAAGCAGAGAATTCAACTTCAAACCTTTAATTCTATTCTAGTTAATGGGTGAACCTATCCCAGCATGCAATGGCTCAAAAGAAACACACACACCCGGAGGCTCTGTAGACTTTTCAGTTCGCCTGACCCAAATAACTCTGAACCGTGGGAGAAAAGTGGAGCACCCAGAGGAGATGCAGCTCCACACATAAAGGCCCTGGATCTTCTTGCTGTACATTGTGCTGCATTGAAATATTGTATGAAATAACTTTGGTCACTGTCGATAAAAAAAAAATCTTACTTTAGATCCGACAGGTAAATCTTTGCAGAGCGTGCATGAACTTAAATAAAACCCTTGGACATGGAGATTAGGTCTGGATTTTATACTTAATCTAGAGCACTGAGGCACTGGATTTACATAAATGATTGCTCTTGATGCTTGTTGCTTGTTGGATTCTTACAGTCCTCAACATTTTTAAAGAGCAAAACGACATAGGCAGTCCTGGCATTTGATTGCATTGTTCCGAGTTGCAGTGTTGATATTTTTGTGCTAAAAATGTTTTGTGAATATCACATGTGAGCTCCATGATGAGGCCTGGCCTCCACAAGACAAAGCTTCCTTTCTGCTCCATAGGAAGAGGAGATGACATCATATTCTCCATACAAAGCCTCAGACATCCCGCTTTCTTTGCGCTGGTAGAAAAAACTTGCTTGATTCTGAGAATTCTCTTCATTGTATCTCAATAAGGGGGATTATTGTTCTTACTTTTGGTAGATGTCCTCAGAGGGGCAGTGTCCAAGAAGATCTGCAGCATAATTTAACTTCTGCTAAATGCCAAAAAATGGATATTATCTAGTGATGGTAGGTTGTAAATATTCCATGGAGTTGTTTAAAAGGTGAAGCAAATACAATAATATTCAAGTGCCTAACACAGAGGTGGTCTGCAACTATTATTTTCATACCTCAACAATTAACTTGTAACTGTCAAATTTGTTAAGAAAACCAATGAATGTGTCTCGGCCATAAATATTCAGAGAGCTTCGTGGGACTTTCCACACAATGTGGTTACTAAATGACATTAAATATATAAACCTGGAAAATTATGCAGGAAAACATGGAGGAAAGTCCTCTGACAGCTGAACGATCCAATATTTTAGATACCAATAAATCCTGGACTAAGTTGTTTTTTCAAGAAATCTGAAGAGCTGATGAGATTGACCAAATAATGTACAATTCAAGAACTGGACCACATGCAGTGGCTTACTCTAACACCAGGTTTTTGTTATTTCAAGTTCAAAATAGGTTTATCAAACAAAACTACAACAAAGAGAGGTTTTCTTAGGATGGCCCTTATGTGGTGTCTATCTTCACAAATAAGTTCTACCAAATAAGACTAAAGGTTGTGGTCAGAATTTGTTCAAGGCTACTGCTGTGAAAACTGGGGGACGTTAGAGGGGCAAGATTTACTCAACTTTCAAAATGATATACAGTATGTGCTCTCAAGGACCCCTTGTGGTCAGACTCATGCACTACAGCTTGGCTTGGCGCATTTAACAAATTCCATAAAACATCACATGGGGAGAATTTAGATTTCATCCACGGACTCTTCATGGGCATAGCTCTTGACAAAGTGTGACAAGGTTAGATGTTATAAAATGAATGAATAAAAAAAAGTCACAAATACTTAAAGATACCATATATTAAAACAATTTTTTTATTGTACTAGTTTTTACCACCAATAATCCCAACCATTACAGATAGCATGCAAAGCTGATAGCATAAAAGTATGCAGATTTCTGTGGACTCACATTTCTGTGTTAACTAAATTGACTGATCTGAAAAAAAAACCAAAACACCAATACAATTCTAATTGTAACCACCCATCCATTAATATAGAGTGTAGCATCATTCATCCTTTGCAGGTTCACAGGGGGCAGGAGATGATCCTAGCTGACACCTGGAGAGAGGCAGGATATACACTGGACCAGCCGTTAGTTCATTACAGGGCTGACACATCATGACAAACAATCATACAGAAACAGTTTGAATACCCCATATAGAAGGCCCATCACCTATGAGTTCTTACTTAAGGCCTTACATAGTAAAACATGTTGTATGTTGTATGTTGTACGACAAACCATGTCTTATGATTATGGCTCACATTTCAAAACAAAAGCCTTTATTCAAAAATGGTGAAGTTTATTCAGTTTTGGAAATTAAGCCCAGTTTACCCAAGGCTGCTTTCGTGTGCAAATAAAAACATTAATAGTTATTCATGTTAATTCTAGAGCAGAGGTTTACATTGCCAACCAAAAAGATACAGAAACTAATCTAAGAGGCCTTTTCACAGCAGATATCATGACATATCATAGCAGGCAATGCACAGGAGCGACTAATAAACATCATTGACGCGGCATTTCATATAAATCAGCCAGTTTCAGTGTCTCAGGACACTTAGTCAACTTATATTAACATATTATGATCATCTTCAAAATAACACATTTCAATTGAATATCAATAGATATGATCAGCCCTCCGTATATCATTATTGCTTCTCTGTGGTCTTTCGAGTTCGTTCAGTCCTCACGTTATCATTCAGAGGGGTAATGTCACGCCAGGTTTTAGATGATCAAAACGTCCAGCATTACCAGGATTAAATTCATATGTTCATACTAATTACTTTAAATTGGAAATGCTAAAAACTGATACGCAAATAAGATACGAGTCTTCGTTGCTTCTTGTTTACCCAATCTATGGGTCAAAAGCTCAATTCATGAAGCTTTAATGTACACTATTCTTATGAACCAACTCAGTGTTTATTTGACATCAGATTACACAGTGTGATTTACATGTCAGTATCCATAAAATAAGTCTATTGAGTTCTCAGCCAGTAGTGCTCTAAACTTCAAGCGTGCAAGCAGGCTTGAATCAAGCTTAATCCTGAAAAGCTCTTCACAACCAGAGGTGTCATCACTTTTCTTGTCAGGTTAAAAAAAGTGCAAATTGTCCGGCTCTAACGGGAGCAACAAATCTGGAGTGTGAAGAAGATATGCATTCATCAGTCTGTACCTCCCAGGCAACCCTGCATCAAAGTCTAAAGACGAGTAACTGACAACACCATTGGCAGCAAGGGCTTTAGAAACGGCCAAATGTGTATATGCCAGTGTCTTTGACAAAGCCAATCCTCTCTTGAAAGAAAAACAATTCTATAGGATTTTATTTTGTAGGCTGGTAGAATAGAGAAATAAAGGCCACGTGATATGCAAAAATGTGCAAAAATGCCAGATAAGCTTATTCTCATCCCACAGTGTCCATTTTGTGCACTTAATAACATTTCTTGTATACATGTTGTATCTTTTCTGCACTGAGGAACACGCTGTATAAAATATATCAAAATGTTTTGGGTCACAGCAGGGTTTCCAGTTTAAAATTTCAGCTCTATGGTTTACCAATGTCCACAGTCACATTCACATAAAGAGGCATTCTCTCTACCGACAGCATCTTATATTGGCAGCTGTTGAGTCCATCCTTTCTCCATACCTGCGAAGTTCGCACTAACAACTTCATTCTGAGAAGAGAAGTCAGAAATCAGAATACATACATATGACTGAGCTATAATAGGCTTAAACAAACATAAAACATTACTGACCTGTCTTTGTTTTCTTTATTACCAGCATCCCGTTTATGAAACACCATGGTATAGCGAGCTACGTCAGCAGGTGGCCGGAATATCTCCATTTTCTGCAGCTGAACCCTGCAAAAGACAGCAGAAGTACATGTCAAGGTAAACGAATTAAGAAACAGACATCCACTGCAGGGGTCTCATTTATAAAATAAAAAACAATTAAGGTCTTAAGTAGGGCTTTGGCAGAAAACAAAACATGTACAAGTTGAACATTACTTTCAAAATGATCGTATCTTTCAACAAAGTCTGGACTCAACGTAGCTGGTTGTCAGCTGGTGACAAAGACTGCAATTTGTCCGAGCCTGCGGTCAACTTTTCGTGAGATTTATGTACAATAAATTACAGGGAAGAGAAATGAACTAGCAGACCACTTATTTATAACAGCCAGTTTTTTTCTCAGAAGCTTGCGTGCTACATTTTTCAATCACACAGTTAATTCCACCAAATGTTTCCTGGCTCCAAACTCCTCTATCATTTCCTCACTCTTATCTGGCAAAAAGTTTGATTTTCTGTTGGTCAATGGTCAGCCGCTACTCCTGAATAACCTTCAATAGTTTAACAGTTCTTGCATATTTAAGGGGAAGTTTTACAACCTGCAAATGCCTAATTCATAGCATCTTTAATGAATAAAGCACATCAGAAGTTATATGACGACTAGGGATGAGTAATAATCCAAGAACATTTGTAAGAATGAGGCCCAGGATGTGATGATAAAAAAAAAAAACTACTATATTTTAAATCTATTTCCACTTTTTCTGTCTCACCTGATGCGAAGGTCATCATCTTCTCCACCCCAACCCCAGTAAGTGTTAGAGAAACCATTCACTTGGCGAAACTGGTCTTTGGTCAAAGCTGTGACTCCTCCAAAGTAGCCTTTGTAACGCAACCTTAGAGTGGAAGAATATGAGCAAAAAAAAAAAAAAAAAAAAAAAAAAAAAGAAATCAAAACACACAGCAGTTCTTTGTTTACAGATTATGTCAGAGCTACCAAGGAAATAACCAGAAATATGTACAAATAAAAAAAAAAAAAGTTTAACTGCTAAGAAAATATACTTACTTATAACCTGTAGAATTTCGGCCAACCACTAAGTGTTTGGGTTGGTTGTCACAGACATACAGATTGTGATCATTTTCAGGAACCAGGTCCACATCGTGGAAGATGAAACACCCCCAATTGTAGTCTTTAAGTGCCTCCAAGTAGCCAATATTCAGTAACTTTGCACGATTAAAAGTTGCATCACCAGCCTTAGAAAAAAAGATAAACGAAAACAGAGACACGTTAAAATTCCCACTCTATTCTTGTCCTAGTTAGGAACATTGGTGAAGCACATTTATCAGACTGACAACAGACAAGCAACAATGACAGTTTAAGTGATAAATAGAGCAGATAATACAAAATAAACCTGCTTTAATCAACAAGGACAGCTTCTAAACCTGTCGTACAGTAGCTAGCAGTGTGTGGATGTTTTGCAGTCCAAAGAAGACAAATGAAAACAAGTAAGACAATAAGCAGTAGAACAAATAATTGCCAGTGAGGGCATTTTCAGAGAAAAACACCATGACCATAACATGAAAAATATACTCCACATGGGCTCTATAAAAGTTTCAAAGCAACTTATTGGAGCTACAGCATATTAAATCATCCATCTTTGTTCGGTGCATCTTAGCTTCTTTCACAAACAACAGGTTATACTTTATAAAATAAAATAAATAAAATATGAAATCATCAATTCTCAGTGTTAACCATGACCGTGAATCTGAAGTTTAAGTTGCATTGTGACTATGTGCTACTGCATTAAGTATAAATAAAAATATAAAGAGGATTTAAAACAAACTAATATCAATTAATTTGTGGTTGTACACATGTGAATAATGCATTCAAAATACAACATCATTCTTTAAACCAGTGCTAGTATGTTATTTCTTTTCGCTTCAATTACTAATTTTCAACCTTTCGTGAGTAGTTTATTTGAGCATTATTTAGCTGCAGACGATTTGCGTTTGAAATGAAATCTGTGTCCAGCTGTAGTGTTACTTATCTTCATAAATTATTGAACAAACTTGTTGCTGTCATCCAGTCTTTGGGATCTACAACTGCTACGGGTTTTATGCATCCAGTAAGTATATGCCAATATGAAAACTGCTGTTGGAAAATAAAATTTAAAAAAAAAATAATGAAGTAATGGACCAACTGTTATTGTTTTGCCTGCTTGAAATATTGTCATTTGAAGAAAATTGCTAAAGTAATGCAGAGTAACATGCACATTTATTGTACTTAATAATATGTCCATTGTGTTAAGTGTTCTCCATAGGTGCATTTGTATCATAATTCGTGGGAATTTTTGCAACACTGTTGTTGTTTACAAAAAAACCCAAAAACAATCCCTGATATTATACGACAACTATGTGAAACGAGTGCACATGAGGTGGAGTAATACCTGCTGGATGATATAAATGGCATAGTGTATCTGCTGCCTCTGCAGAAAGGGGTGCAGGTGGTGCAAAAGGTAGAGGAGGTGTCTCTCTCTGCTGCGATGAGGGATGAGGATCGCTACGCTCTGCCTTGCTATGCAGTCTGGGGGCTTATACTCGCCTTTAGTCACTCTTGTGTTTTCCCTCTCCACATCCTTCAGTTTCAGAGAGGGCTCAAAGGAGAGCTTAGCAGCTCCCACTGCAGAGGTAAACACATTAGCAAGTAATCAGTCTTAAGTGCTAGTGACCATTATGTTATACCGCATGTGCTTCACAATGCAGGAAGCATGTGCAAGCTTGACAAAGGCATTTAACAGATAACAAGTGTGTCATGTTTTTTTCTACCTATACATACACATGACTTACACATGATGAAGCACCAACAAATGCAATTCAACATTATGATGTTGACAAAGGGGGAAAATACTGCCTATACTTGCAATTGAAAAAATAACATCCAAAATTAAACGACAAATTAAAGAACAGGTTTACAAGTATTATTGCATTGTTGCACTTTTAATCTCTCTGAAAAGGTCCACTGTGTAAAATTTAGGGGCAGAAATTAAATACAATGTTCAGAATGTTTTCATCAGTGTGTAATGACCAGAAACTTTGAATCACTGTGTTTTTGTTAACTTAAAATGAGCCTTTTATATCTACACAGGGAGTGGGTCCGCCCCTGTCACTTTGCGTTGCCATGTTTCTATGGTAACTCAGAACAACCAAACAAACACTGGCTTTACAGAGGCAGGATGAGATAAATGAGGGATGTTGTGATGCTTTTAATGTGTAACCACACTTGGAGTTGGCCCCAAATCCCGCAGACTGGGTTTGCAAATCTTGTTTCTGATCACTCCTAACAACCCACATCAAGATAAGCCACTTTAATGCAGACACCAGTGTTTCAGCTGACATCACAAATAACACAGTGGAGTAGATCTTCATCTAAATCAAAGCCCCCCTTTAAACCTGGCATTAAAAAGCTTCTTAAGTGATTGGGTTGCAATTGAATGGCGTTTGACCACATAGATTTGCACCTGGTATTATCATATGTCTTCCAGATCCGACCACTATCCGATCACACCCCTTCCCTGAACAAGCAATGCAGCAGGCTACACGCTGTCATCATCCGTGTGCCGCTTAAATAAGACGTCAACAACAGCGGAGCCTGCTGAGAACTGCATGGCCATAATTCACAAGTTATTCAAAATTAACCGTTATACTGATGCTGTGCACGTTCCCATGATGGGCACTCAGTTCTCTGCAGGCATCAGAGCTCAGCCAAAGTTCTGTTAAGTCATGCTGCTGTAAGGACTTCTGCCTGCTTTTTGAAGCAGGGGATGGAGTGGCATCATGCTATGGTTACGCTATTGTATGCAGACTGGAGATGCATTTGCTTTTACACTTGGGTTAAAGTGTATTTACACTCAAATGACATGTACACTGATGATTTGTCACCTCTTAAACAAGCAACAGTGTGTACTCACGTAGCAACGGGGACTCCTGAGGGCATTGGACTTCCGGTGGTTGAGTATGAGTGTGATCAGGTGCCACTGTCCATAAGTTGAGCTTAACCTTTACGCTGTCTCCTTTGACAAGAGTTTGTGTTGTGGCATAGGAAACCTGAAACGATTTCACTAATTCGCCTGAGAAAGTCCCGATCCATACCAGTACTGATACTGAGATGAGGAGCAGCATAATATACTTTGTCCTCAGGATCTTGCACACCGGCAAACAGAAGCCCATGGCTGCGAGACCACCGATGTTGTTAGTTACACATTAAGATGTTTTTCCTTTTTTTTCAGAGCAGGACATTTCAACAAAAATACTGAGCAGCCACAGTTTGACTAATCAGTCATCCCATGGTGATGACACATGCTGCTGAGTAACAGTAACAATGAATTATATGATCGCCGAAAAGTAGGGAAAACTTATTGGTGGAAATCCATCGCTGAAATCCCATAATTCAGTTTCAGAGGGTTGAGGCAAAAACGTTCTCCAACAACTGCAAAGTGAATTGGAAAGAAAACATGTCACTGCCAACAGTCGGCATATCATCATTATAGTACTACTGTTCATGTGTAACCACACCTTGAAAGGGATGTTTGCTGTAACAAGATACTTTCCTTTACTTGTCATCAAGAAACACCCCATGAAATGGAATTTTGAAGAAAAAGTGACACAGGGAAGGCATCTTTTGTTCAAGAGCCTACTTTTCTTTAACTTTGTGAGCCCTTTATTTGTTACATGCTACTGAAATAGCTCCATTAATGCTGATTTCACACCCAGTAATTTAAGCCCTTTTTTCATGGCCCTCGGCAAATTTTTGTATCTCCGCTGAAGAGACTTTTGCCGACTTTTGAGTACGAGCATCGACCGATATGTGATGTTTGTCACGTCTTTGTTGCTTGTCTTTACAGAGAAACCCTTCCAAGTGTAACAACAGGGTTTTTTTTTTTTTTTTTTTTTTTTTTTAGTTTTTCGTCAACCACCCCGTGGGTTTACCGGTAACGTTAGCTTTGGGGAGCCGACAGTTAACTAACAATATAACGTGAACTCTGGTTAGCTAGAAAAAGCACGGCGATATCTAGCGCCGACTTACCGGTATTTTCATTAAAGGTGGGGCGACACGCTACCTTTTTCATCGCTGGCATCTCGTGGCTCGCACGATCGGCGTCGCTGTTAAGGTTTCACGACAGCAGAGAGTTCACGTTTGGCTGTAATTCAACGTGGCT
>KV751332.1:5235313-5261442 GCA_001698575.1 Mola mola | reverse complement strand
GTAGCCATTAGGAAGCTAACAACAAGCTAGCGGAACAATGTACCGTTCTGGGACCGAGTGTTGTAAAATGTTATTTGTAAGAGCCTCGCGCTGGGATGGCCAAGCAAGTTTTACGACCTCATTTCACTGATAATACATACTGTCCCTGGCAGCTGATGTGTTCGGAACATCTTACCTCTCATCGGCCGAGGAATTGATCGCGTGTCAACCTAAACTGGCTGCACGTAGTTCACACTGAAAACTTTTTCAAACCTGCGGGGTTTGGGGAAATGCGAACACCGAACTTTATAATAGAAATAAATCAGTTAAAAAAAAAAGCTTCTCATCAATTGTTAATTTTATCTCAGGGGACATAATGACATCAGGTTGGTAGCATATTTCGCATTCTTGCCAAATGATTCGTTTTAGCTGGTGTACTGTTACTCACAATTCTGCAGACGAGTTTCAAAATAATGTCCTCAAGCGTAATTCAGAACGTTGCTGTGTGTTTATTGCATTATTCCACTGAAAATGTGGGATTCATAGGCAGCAGCCCCGACATTGCTTTGATTTTGAAGGCAGCGTCAACAAATAGGAAGTATTTGCTTAGGAAACCTTTTTTTAAAAATAGCTTGACGAAAGCAGGGGTCTTATTTTGCATAGGAACCTCCGGTCAGTGGTTTTCAACTTAAGGGCCATTTTTCTGCTGACAATGCGATGAGTAACATACCTAAAGGAGATTAATGTTGCTTTCTGTCATTATATCTCATCCGTCTCATCTCACACCTGCAGATCAGAGACAGACAACAAGCATGTGTCCCTGCTGGGTAACAGACTCTGGGGATGGAGGGGGTTTTTTTTGTGTGATTGTCCAGCTGCTCCTGAGCCTACACCAGGTCTGCTATGACACTGTCCCAGCGTGTGAAACCCCCCTTTTGAGCAATGTGGGAGGTCCTGCACTCCTCAGATGGCCTTTCACCTATTTTTTAAAACTGTTTTCTTCAACTGCTGAGAGCTTCCCTGAATCACTATTACAAAAAACTGTAAATGAGAAATACTCAGATAATTCCCTTAAAAGAAGTAAAACTGCTGTATTAAAAATATTGATTTAATTTCCCCAATTATACAGTACATATACAGAGAGGCAGTCTTTAATGCCATTAAAATGAATATGTGCAACTTTATTATCAGCTGACCTCTTAACATAGTGCTTCTAAGTTGTATCACTTAATATTTCATATAATTATTTATTAGGAATTTTGTGTTTTTTAAAGATGGCCTTATTTTATGACTGTTGCTAAAAAAAAACAACATTCCTATATTTCTTCTTTAAGGTCATGTGCAATATTTTACACAAGTTATTTCAGTCTGATGCTATGTACTATATCTGCACTGTCTTGTCAGTAAGAATGTTATAAAGTTGGCTGTATCTGTATACAGCACTCTGGCCAACGCAAAAGTTCCCTCTCAGGCAATGAAGTATGTCTTATCTGTCCCTTTCTCTTTTTATTGTTTGTTCATAAACAAACATTTTTACTTTAATCCCAGCATCTGGTTTGCTAATGTTGTCATTTGGTAATTTTGTCATTTTTGTTACCTTTAAAGCAAATTCGATATTGTTTATTGTGACAACTTGGCATGAACCAACAAAATAGTGCAAATGCATATGAAATTTCATTTGAGTGACTGTCCTATTTTTCTGACTATCTTCTTGTTGGGTAGTAAGAAATCTAAAAGCAAAATCATAGTCACATAAATAACACTTAGGTTTTATATTCTGGGTATTTAAAAACATTTTTTAACCTGTTCTTTGTCAAAGGTACCAAATTCATGTTTTTACTAATGTTTTTATATGTGGACTCACTTGTGTTGAGCAAACCCCTATTGTTGAGCTGTGAAAAGTGGCCCATTGGAGTTCATGTGTCATGGGTGAAAATTTAGCCAAGACCCCTTTGAGCCCAGTGACGAGATCAATATCACTGTACGGAATGTGATCACACATTTATTGTGTGATTCATACAATCTCTGGCCTCTCGTATTAAATGAATGCGCTTATATTGTTCTCAGGGTAAATATTGTTAAAAGGTGCTGGTTGGGCTTGTTCTGAATAATATGTGATTGCCAGTGATGTTGCAAGATTAGTCTCAGTCTAGATACATTTAATAACTAAACAAGATACAATAAAACTTATGAATTCATGTTTTTAATTGTACAAAATCTTCAGTTATTAATAGCAGCGTTCAGGAGGGATATTCTGGAGGTAATACGAGTTGAAGGAATCAGTTATAGTACAGTATATTGGCTGGACAGATGCTGTTTTCTTAAAGTGGAATGCTATCTTTGTGACCATATTTTCAGGGAATGGGTAAATGAAAAGCATGTAACTAGTTCCAAAATACATCCTATAAATGGAATCGCTGAAGTTTAAGAAACATTTGGCAGTCACATCAGAGAACTCCTCCTGGACTCCTCAAAGCTCAAGGACAGAGTAACTGTTCCACTGCCAAAGCTCACCCTTGGCCTATGCTTTCCTGAAGCAGCGTCGCAGTCGTTGCCATTGGTCTTCAGACTGATTGATGAGGATGGAGTCGAGGCAGAAGATCCACCAATGCTGCTGGACTTCTTTCTCACAGCTGTGCTATGTTTTAGTGTAGCTTTGGCTGCCACTTTGAAAGCGTGTGCTGCGGTGCTGCATCGGACTTCCTCTATGGTGTTCCTGGACGGTTTGAACAGGATGATGTAGACCTTGTTGAAGAAGATGCAAGCCAGCATCCCAAAGCTGGATGCCAGTATAGCAATGACCTCTACGGCTGAAACAAACTTGCCATATGTACTAAAGTATGCAGGGATAAAGGAAATCCAAACTATAAAGAATATAAGCATGCTGAAAGTGATGAACTTGGCCTCTGTGAAGTTTTCTGGAAGTTTCCGTGATTTAAAAGCAAAGAAGAAACATATAGCTGCCAGGAGGCATGTATAGCCAATCAGAAAACCAAGTGCCATCACAGAGCCCTCATGGCAGGTGATGAATATGATCTCATCAATGTCGTGATTCCTGTAGCTAGAGGGAGGGGCATTGTAAAGCCAGACCACACATATCATGACTTGGACAAATGTGCACAGAAACACCAAGAGAAACTGCAGGTTCAATCCCCACCATTTGCGATGCAGGCTTGTAGGGATCTTGGCTTCAAATACCAAAAGCACTCTGTTAGTTTTCACGAGGATGCAAGAGATACAGAGAACAAAACTGATCCCAAAGGCGGGTTGCCTTATGCAACATGTCCAGTCCTGTGGCTCCCCGATGAAAATGAGCGAGCTGGAGAAACAGCAGATAAGTGAGAATAAGAGGACGTAGGACAATTCTCGGTTTGTGGCCTTCACTATTGGGGTGTTACGAAATCTGACAAAGACTCCCATCACAAAAGCGGTCAAGAGAACACCCAGCACTGCACATATGGCCAAAGCGATTCCGAATGGTTCCGTCCAAGCGAGAAACTCGATCTCCTTCAAGAAGCAGAATGTGTGGTTCCCATTGGACCAAGAGTTATTTGGGCACTTGGTGCAAATGCTGGCATCTGAAAAAACAACAAAACAAAAAAACGTCTGTGTTAGGACAGTTTGGCCTTTGCCAGGCATAACAGATATAACTGTAGATATGCCTATGGATGTTTTGCTTCTTGTTACCTTTGTGATAACTGTATTCGCCATCAGAGCACTCAGTACATTCAAAGCAGCACGTGGGCATACTGTCTATGATCCCCTTTCTGGTACCAGGTTCACAGTCCTCGCTGCAGTTAGAGAATGGCACCTTGAGGATAACAGACAGAAAGGTTGCATGAGAAAAAAAAATTGTAATGTACAGTGTACAGTGCATCAAAGTGTATATACACGTGTGCTGTAATTGTTATATGGTTTTATATAAAACGTGAGACCAAGCTGAGACCAAGCACATTGTTTTGATATATATATATATAAGCATTAACCAGACATGGACTTTAAGCACAGGTTAAATATCCTAAATGTGAGAGATTGCATTGTTGTACTGACATTGTCATTTGGAGCTAGAGTCTTTGTAGCAATAATTGATGCAGTACTAATCAACAGTGGAGCTGCAGTATGGAGTTCATGAACAAGCCTCAGTTGTTGGTCAAGACCTTTCATCAGCACCAAATAGCTAATTGAAACCAAACCTGATAACAACAACACAAACTTACAGTTAAACAAAATTAGGGAAAAATGTATTTATTATTAAAATTTTGTGTACAAAATGTACTTCAATTTTAAGTTTCCCTCAGATATCGTTGGGGCAAGACTTTTATTGCAGCCTGCGACAATGGTGGTGAGAGAGATGTTTTGGTGTCACTTGTTGGTTGCTCCTGAACTGGTTCACTTTTGTTTCCACAGGCTAAATTATACACTGTAAATACAACATCGAGGTGAAATAATGCAGTGGAAACTTTAAATTTAATCACAGAAATTTCCCATTTACAGGTAGAGTTTGTGACCAACAAAAAATGAAGTCTTTGGAGAATTTGGGAAATTTAATTTTTTAAATAGTGATAGCACAGAATGTCAAATGGTATTTATTGTTTGTTATGCTGCATCACTATTGACACAAATCTAATAATGCAGCTTTAATGCAATGTATCAGTCCTGCCAGTGAAGTTATGGAATCATTTATCTTAACATTCCATTGCAAAATTGTTACAGCCAGCAAGTTTCAGTGTTTTTTGTTTATTTTGTCTGACCTCAGAACTGTATCCATTCCACATAATCTTTGTCTTGTCAATGACCAGTTTGGCCCCTCTCCTAGCATGCATATTGTAGTATCCGATCTCCTGGAACACCACGGAGCCATCTTCAGCAGACCTGTGCCAGTTTACAATAGTGTAGTTTGCCTCCAGGTCAGCATTTTCGTCAAAGTAGATCTTTTCCCCCATGCTGTTGGTGTACTTCAAATGCCTGAGCTGCTTCAAGACCTGTTAGCAGAACGACACATTTGTACGTTTCAAATTAGCAAATGATTAGATGTTTAGCGGCTTTAGTGTGGGGTGAATGTAAAATTTACCTGCCATGCTTCCATTTTCTTTATATCTGCACAAGAATTATTAGCAAAAAGTCCATGCCCAGGTGTGCAGGAGAGTATGTCCTGTAAGGCTTGTGCAATAGAATACACTGCAACATACACATTATAGGAGATACGAAGATGTGTGTGGTCCAGGTAGGGGGTCTCAACACTTGTGATGTCTTCCTCACCAGTACACAGGGGCCTGAAACCGGTGCTGCCGTTCTCACTTTCTTGCTGTCTTGGACTGTCTTCTAGATAACAATTGAAAGTTTCTTCCCAAAACTCCCTGACAAATTCATTGTGAGTGTCTTTCTTGGGTTGGACTTTTTGCAAGAACTCCCTAAAGCCAGGTATGTTTCCAGCCTTTAGAGCAAAGCCAATGGTCCCCGCCACAACGTCAAGATATTCTGATTTTGCAATTAGGGAGGAACTTGCCCATGCTTCACTGGCTAACCAGATCCGATCAGTGATGTTTCTTCTGACCATTTCTTTAATTAAAGGCTCAACATCTGGGGCATTGGCAAACACAACAATTACTTTGGCTGTGGAGTTCTCAATCCTGTCAGCCAGAGCCTGGATTTCATGATCCTCAAAGTACTGAGAAATAAGTTCATTCAGGTGAATGCAGATGTCGCGCTCTTCCATCTCCTTCTCAAACTTTTCAATCCCTGGGCGCCCATAGTCATCATCTGAGGCTACTGCAATGACCCAGTTCCACTGGAAGTACTCAATAATGTCTGCCATGCCTGTAGCCTGGTACTCATCGGTAGGAATGGTTCTCATGAAGGACTTGTACTGATTCTTGTTGCTCAGTAAGCGACTGGAGGAGGCGTAGCTGATCTGAAACAGTAAAAAATGTTGGTGATTTATGAGGTTGCCTGTGTGTTCTCCTTATTGTTGTGTTCTTTTTTATGGTTTTATCATTTTGATGAAAATTATCCACAAGTCGTTTTTCCTGTACAAGTTGTGATCATCATTTTCAGAGTTGATTGGCATGTGGGATTTGCTCAGTCATGATTGAGGTGGAGTATTGACGTGACAATGCTGTTGCTCACCTGAGGAATATAAAAGAGCCCCAGCAGGTTTGCAACTGCTGTAGAGACTGCAGATCCTGCAGCTCCGACTACAGCGATGGTTGCTGGGATGTGATCAGTGCAGTTACAAAATTCATCTAGATTCAGGGAGTCAATCTTATTTTGGGCCACAAAGCTAAGAGTAGCCTCCAGGGCTTTGGACACTGTGTTGCATGTGTCAAAGATCCTGTAACCCAGGGTGATGTTTGGCAGCAAAGAACTGCTGTTGTTTATCTCATCAATTGCAAAAATCATGGCCTGGAGCCAACGAAAGCCACGGAAATTGAACCTGTAGAGGCAAACAAAAGTTGAACACAGTCGTTCGGTGAAACCATTTTATGTTTTCATGTTTGGCTTCATGTAAACCCATCTCGAGTTTTACCTGACACATTGTGTGGATTGGGGTCGGGCAGCGAGGTCTTGGTCTTTGGAGGCAACCCCAAAGTGAATGGGGAAAAGACCTCCGAGCAAAATATCACCAGTCATCTGTGCTCTCTGATTGGGCCCATAAGTTGAAATGACATAACTGGAGCCCAACAGCATTAGATAATACAGCGCAAGTCTCATCTTTCCTCTCTTTTCAGTGGGTCGTTTTATTTTCTACAACTCTCCAGAGTGAAGGTATTCACAGTATTATCTTTTGCCATCAGTTTGGCCGCTGCATGGTTTCATGTTACTCATGTTTTTGCACTGAAGAAAGAAAAAGAGAAAAAAACATTATGTTTTTCGTTAACAGTGGTCAAATGAGCTAAAACCATATCAACAATTTTCTTTACAATTCAACAAAATATAAACATGGTGCTCATACTGTTGCAGTGTGCAGTGCCCTCCAATGAATTCCACTGATCTCAAGTGTTAGAAGCCAACATGACCTAAGGCTATTATTACCCATTCCAACAAGACAATGCAGATAAGTTTTAAAAATGATTTTTTCTTTAAACTGTCTTCACTTTCCCTGGAACTACCTCAGGAGAGATGAATTTTAAAATCTCCTCCCTCGGTAGCATTACAGTCATGTTTCTTGAAATATTCATCTGAACCAAAATAGATACATGATTTACATGAGCTTAGAGTAAAGTCACACTCTATTGACCCTCCTTCCTGTAACTGCCCGGCCTCACGCTTTGGCCAGTGAACCCAGTCGTCATGGAGAATAGCCCACTGCATCTGGCAAATACTGCTGGAAAAATGCTTGGGCAGAGGTATGATAATGAACCAGCTAAAGGCTGCACAGGCTACTGTATAATATATTAATCATCTATTACTTAGTGGTTTTGTGCATAATAAAAATTTGTGCCATTTTGGATACAAAGTACATTTTACATCAATGTGTCGATTTCAACGAAATTATTGTAACACATAAGCATATATTTAGGTAATTGCAAATGACAGCATATAACATTAAGATTCACACAATTCAAAAGTAGTTGGCATTACAGTATCATGTGTTTTTAACTACTTTGTTGTAATAAGATATCTAATGGTTGAATTCTATTAAAAGGTTCTCAGTGTTTTTTAACTTACTATTGGTGTTTACCAAGTACACAATTAAAGTATCATCACAGAATCAAACTTACCTCACTAAACTTGCCTAAACTTCTTTTTTGACTTTAATACACTCATCCGCAGGTATACACAGGCCTTGTCCCAAAATATCCAGCGTGCTGAATGAATTCACTGAATGATGGCGTTAGCTTTCTGAGCCCCTTTCTGCAGATGAATCATTAACAGAGAGAGGAGTTGTCCATTTCCTTCAACTAATGAATTCGACTCACAGTTCACTCCTCCTGAACTTAAGTCATCACAGTCTAAATTGGTTTAGAAAAAGTTCTGAGAACTTTTATTTGGAGTTATAAATGGGATTAACACAATTAAGCAAACTACAGTATTTCAGTGACAAGAAAAACTATATTATATGAGTTAAAGTCCCCTTTATCTCAGTTATTATGTAGTTTTGCGAGAGGTTAGGAAAGTCTTCTTTATCTAACAGCTTACATTAATTACTGTTTCAAGTCATGTAAATGGATTACTTTTTCATGCGCAATATTTTATGATGGTATGTGAAAAGAAAAAGCACTTCTGAAGTTGAGTCCAAAGTGCCAGAATGTAGTCTAACCACGTTCACCATCGTTTTATGAAAAAATAAAACTTGTGAGGTAAGAGTCTCTAGCTTTGCCTTCCTGGAAATGAATAAATCTTGGTATCTACTGCTGTTTTGGCTGCATGTGACTGACATCATGGGATCAGATTTCCATGCAGGTTTAATATGTATTTAATCATTGAATTTGGCCAAAGGAGCAACAGCACAATGCCATTAACCCCTAGAAGAAGCAGATTGCACCATTATGTTCCTCAAATAATTACTTGTCCCCTTATGCTCTGATGAACAAGTCTTCAATTTATTGCCGAGCAGATGTCCCTGGTGAAAACACTTTCACTTTACAACATGTTGACTCATATATGACACAACCCGACACCGTCTCCACAAGACATCTGACATATGGGAGATCCTGAAGGATGTGACGCCTGCACTGTAAATTTACTTATTATTTCTGGAAGGTGGAAGTGCTCCCATCCATCAGTTAAGTTGAATAAAGTGCATGTCAGTGTGGTTTGATCAGCTTCAGAAATCTTAACACGTTTTCAGAGTCTGCACTAGCAAAACTGAAAACATTGTTCTCATGTGGAGGACGAGGTTAAAGAACAGAATCAAGGCATAAACAAGGATTTGTTTTATAAATTAAATGTTAATGAATGGAATTTTCATAATATTTTTTGGATTGCCATTCATAGTAAAGTTATTACACTTTCTAAAAATAAGGACATTGTAAGGATAGAATGAAAAAGTCTAAAAATGATTTTACTCTCTCCCCATTACGCTACTACATTTTGGATCACTGTTAAACCACAATGAGCAATGCCTACCAAACTTTCCCCTGAACTAAACCAGTTTTCTATGACCATGACATGGTCCATCTGATCTTTGCATTTGGCGAACACTAAAGCTCTGCAAACCTGTAGTCAGGAGATCAATGAAGTGGGCCAGTGACCTTTAGGTGTGTTTGGACTGTACTTATGTTTTCAGGACTGCTACCACTAGTCTGGATGAGTTTCCAGATTCTATAACCTCATACATCAGAAGCTCTGTGAGGACAGCTGTGTTCCATCACGCACCAGTGTGAGTTATAACAATTACAAGTCCTGGTTCACAACCAAACTGAGACAGCTTAGGCCTGGAGCAAGAGGAGTTCAGAGATCTTTTCAGACAGGGTGAGTATGGCAAGGAGGTGAGATAAGCTAAACAATAGTACTCAGGGAAACACCATCATCAGTTCTCAGCCACTAACTCTGCATCTGTCTGGAAGGGGCTCAGATAGAACACAAACTACAAACCCAGAGGCCCCAAGTCTGCCAACAACTCTCATCTGGCCAACGAGCTGAATGACTTTTACTGTCCCTTTGAAAGACAATGGGACTGTCCTAACACCATCCCCATCAATACCTTCCACCAGCTCCCCCTCCCTGGTCCACCACACCCGCCACCACAAAAACACCACCTGGTGTGGCGGCTGTTCCCAGAGGACTCAGCAGAAATGAGAAATGAGGTATTTGATACCTAGAAGAGTTGTTTGTATTTTGTTCAATCCCAGCTAAACTGCGACTTAAAGTTGCATGCCTTTGTAGATACACAGAGACGAAGCCTAAATTCCAATCACTGAAGCATTGTGTTCTTGAAATTGCACCATTTTTTTCCTCAGAATTCTCAACTAATTTGAACTGTTTTGTCAAGAGGATTATTTGTGATGTGTACATTTTCAGAATGTGCTTGTACTATTTTGGACCAAACTAAAACAAGGGAAACAATCTGAAGTTGGCATTATTTTTAAGTTATTATGCCATGATTTTACCGGTCCGGCCCACTTGGGAATAGATTTTCCTCCATGTGGCCCCTGAGCTAAAATGCGTTTGACACCCCTGGTGTAAGCCTTACCTGCCAATGAAAATGATTCTGGGTCTGATTTTGTAAATAAGTGCCGTAGTGTTAACGAGCAGAAGGACCCAAACGCAAGACATAGACTTTGGCGCAGAGGGGTTTTTTTTATGAGAAAATGAAGAGGTAAGGTTTCCCTGAGGGAGCAGGTCCAGTGCGGCAGCTTGCCATGCAGGTGAGCTGTGTTTCTACAATCAGAGGAGATTTGAATTGTGTAAAAAGCTGCTGGTAAAAACAGACAGCACAAAAAAAAAAAATGACAGGGAGTGTAATTCTCAGAGGAACGAGTATCACAAGAATATCTGGATGATCTGATGATACATGACTGAAGGGAGCAGGTTTAAATGCAGGGTCTGATTAGAGATGATCCTCTGGTGTGTCTTCTGCTGCAGCTGCCACTCAGTGAACTGCTCCTATGGAGAGAGAGAAAAACACAGGGGGGAGGGGCCCAAGACAGGCTCTCCTAAACTTATGACAATAACAGCAATTGTTTTACCCTAAACAAGCAACAAAAAAGTAGCTGGACAAGGTGATTGCAAACTGAGGACTTACAGACTGGGTGTTTAGAAAGTATGACTGAGTGAAAGGTATAACATCCAGTGTTATCTTAGCATAGGATACAGTGCCGCCTGCTGCTCTGCTGGAGGTCATGTTTAACAACAGAGCTGAAATAAAGTGGTCAAACTAAGACTAGCGCACTTTATTTCTAGATCCTTATGTGTGCTGCCTCTGCACCTAAACTGAACAGTGTTGGAGTAATAATTTACCAGGAGTGAAAGACAAAAGTGTAATGGCACTAGAAATCATGAATAAAACTTATGACAAGTAGGACTGTTTGCAGAATATTTTTTAGCCAAAAGGGAGAAAAAAAACTTCCAAAATTGTTCGACTGCTTACAGTTAATATAATGTTAGCAAACATGTCTTTGCTTTCATTGCAGTCTAATGATAAAAATCAATTTATTTACAATTTCACAAAGGCTTACTTTATTTTCAATGAGGACAGGCATAATCGCCTTCTTTTCCACACACACAGGAACAGCTTTTAAAATGTATATTGTAGTTTGACATGCCTGAAGTGTCCTCAAACAAATCATTCAGTTCCCGTCTTTTCCAGAAATGGCACATATGTCCAAAATGTAACATAACGTGTCGAAAATGTTGAGCTCCGAAGAATTCACAGCGAATGCATTTATCCTCACAAATGGTATGGTCTTGTTTCAGATCAAAATACAGTCGCACACACTGCAGCATTCAACTGGAACAGGTAAGGAAATCCTTCTTATGATAAAGAGGATATACTTGAGGATATATTCAAGGTATGTTTCATACTGTATACTGTATACTGTATACTGTAATAAGTTTGTTCAGTTCTAAAAGTAATAAAAAAGTAAAAGTAATAAAGTTTACTTGTTTTTTCTTTGGCGATGACTCGTTGATAGAACACGTAAACATTAAAACAGAAATGTACAACTTTACTTCCTTTCTAATCATAGGTTTTAATATGCAACTTGGTGATATCATAATAACTGATTACAGACATGAATCACTGGGTTTGAGCACAAAAATTTTTTATTTAATTGTGGATAAAAAAATGCCATTGACTGTGGGTAAAGAGTGCTTAAATGTGATGTATGGATTTTAAAAAAATGAAATAATTAGGTGATGTTTACCTTTGTGCCTCTCATGTGGGAAAACTCATCATTTCAAACTACTGACCTTCTTTGACCAGATAAAAGTGTGATTTTTGAAACAGTTTATTGAATGTTTAATCAAAATCACAAACTGTGCATTTTTTTGCTGCTTTATATGAACACACACCATAAATGATGCCACATCACATTATCAACAGTCCATCAACATCAAAATTTTCTGATTATTAGGATGTCTGGTGCAAGGATCATGTCTCTCCTGCAGAGCTTGTCTCGCAGGAAACCTCTGGAGCCTGAAGGAGAGGAATCCAACTTTCGGCGATGCCTGACCACCCTTGACCTGGTGGCTCTGGGGGTCGGCAGTACGCTGGGGGCTGGTGTGTATGTGCTGTCGGGGGAAGTGGCCAGAGCTGTGGCCGGACCAAGTATCATAATTGCCTTCCTAATAGCAGCAGTTGCCTCCATCTTTGCTGGACTTTGCTATGCTGAATTTGGAGCTCGTGTTCCCAGAACTGGCTCTGCTTATCTCTACAGCTATGTGACTGTGGGAGAGATATGGGCTTTCATCACTGGCTGGAATTTGCTGCTGTCTTATGTCATTGGTAAAGATGGTGTCACTTGTGAACGAATCTTAAACTTGTGATGGATGTTTACCCTACTGTTACCTATGTGGTTCCTGCGAAACAACCCATGCTGTTTACCCTTTTTTTCTGTTAAAAAAGGCACTTCAAGTGTTGCCCGAGCATGGAGTGGGACCTTTGATGATCTCATTGGAAATGTCATTGCCAACTCTCTG
The DNA here is from genome assembly GCA_001698575.1 of Mola mola. Taxonomy (NCBI): domain Eukaryota; kingdom Metazoa; phylum Chordata; class Actinopteri; order Tetraodontiformes; family Molidae; genus Mola; species Mola mola. The sequence goes on along the minus strand of KV751332.1, from coordinate 5,248,881 downwards.
GGCAAACAGGCTGCAATGGATTTGCCAGGATTAGCTCCCTACCCAGACTTCTTTGCAGCTGGACTCATAGTTCTCTTGGCAGGCAAGTTCCATTGTCAAAAGCCCTGTGACTTCATAAAAGTGGAACATGTAAGATAATGTTTCTTACCCAGTGCTAACACACAATGTCACATAAAGGGCACTGATGTATGTTTAAGTGTAAGCACAAAAAAAAATCTGTGGGTTGCTTTATGAAGCCACCGTTGATTTTTGATTTCTTTATTTATGACAGCGATTGAATCAGCCAAATCCAACGCATCAGTATCTCATGACCTCGGAATTAGACTCAATAATCGCCTCTTGCATACTGCACTTTTAACAAATGTAAAAAAAAAAGAAAGTTGTTTCTGTGAAAAAAATGTGTAATTAATCAGAATTTATACATATTTGCAATGCATACTCTTTTACAATGTCTGTCACTCTCCCTTTCATTGACATATTGAACTTTATATTTTCTCTGTGTGTTGCCTTTCTAGGGATTCTTGCATTTGGTGTAAAAGAATCAGCTATAATTAATAAGGTTTTTACAGCAGTTAACGTCCTGGTTTTGCTGTTCGTTATCCTTTCTGGAGCCATTAAGGGCCATATCAACAACTGGTACATTGGTGAAGATTCTCTCCTGCATCAATATGAGTATGGGCTCAATTGTTATAAAACGTACCATAGAGATAAGATGATTCTACTATTTTAATTTATGACACACTTTATGCTAAAGATTTGTTTGAAATTCATAACTGCTATTCATTTTCTTTTCTGTTCTTTGCAGGAACCACACCTCACTAAATGCAACCACCAGATATGGCAGTGGAGGATTTTTCCCTTTTGGCTTTGAGGGAACATTAGCAGGGGCAGCCACTTGCTTTTACGCATTTGTTGGATTTGACTGCATTGCCACAACAGGTACATTCATTTGCATACAACGTACCCTGTAATAATACATACAGGGGCGATGCAAAATTTGTATAACAATAGATTACTATGAAACAAAGTGTTTTTTCCTACAGGAGAAGAGGTCCAAAACCCCCAGAAGTCTATCCCAATCGGAATTGTGGCATCGCTCCTTATTTGCTTCCTGGCATATTTTGGTGTGTCTACAGCCCTGACTCTTATGATGCCATACTATTTGCTCAGCGTTCACAGCCCATTGCCAGTGGCTTTTACATACATTGGCTGGGGCCCTGCGAAGTATGTAGTAGCTGTGGGATCCCTCTGTGCACTGTCAACCAGGTATGAAATGCAAATATGCCAAATCGAAGCAAATTAAGCATTTTTATACATTCATATTCATTCAACATGTAGAGTTCAAGATATACTGTAAATCGGGGCAATTGAAAAAACTAATAAAGATTAATGCAAAAGCAAATTAAAAGAAAGAACTAAACTGCCATTGACAAAATTTGAACCTTTCAGCTTGCTGGGATCAATGTTCCCAATGCCTCGTGTTCTCTTTGCCATGGCCAGGGATGGACTTCTCTTCAGACCTCTCAGTAAAATGAGTGACAGACAGAGTCCTGTCATCGCGACCCTGGCTTCAGGGGTCGTTGCGGGTAAAACTGCAATTACTTTAGTTTGAAAGCTTTTTATTGTTATTTGGTTTTGTTATATAAATAATAACAATAATGCTATATGAAAAATCTCGATGTGTTAATTTCAAACTGTGATAATATTTTAATGCTATACCAACTAACCCTGTGTGTGTGTGTGTGTGTGTGTGTGTGTGTATTTCAGTAGAGGAAGCTCACTGCCCATCTAAAACTGTTTGGACATGTTTCCCTCATTGTGTCTTTAAATTTAAATTGTTTGCACTATACAAAACAACTTGGTGACTGTGAAAGTTACATTTACATTAATTTTGCCCATTAGAGAACCCATGTGTCATGAATTTAAATCTTCAATGTAGATCATGGTGGATCAAATGTAACATATTAAATGTATGCCAATTCCCTAAAAAATATTTTTTCATGTCTTTTCAGCTATCATGGCTTTACTGTTTGACCTGAAAGCTCTGGTTGACATGATGTCAATTGGAACCCTATTTGCCTACACACTTGTTGCCATATGTATCCTCATATTAAGGTATTATTCTTCACAAGAACCTGTAATAATGGAAACGTACTGCTTTAATTTTAGCAGAATATAACCTGAAAGGTTAAATGGTTTAAAAAAAAAAAGAAAAATTGTGTTTTTTTAATGTATAAATTAATATCATTTGAAATTCCTCGTGTGCGGCACTAGTGGTTGTATTTTAATTTGTATGAAAACTATGGCAACTGGTTATTATTAGATTACAAAATTTCCCATCCCAATCAAATTAATACAATATTAAATATGGCGAATTTAAAGTTGGATTATTCTGATAAATACTATGATTTTACGGTATTTGTTCTGCTAGTGAATGATCCATGTGACTCACACAGTCACACGGTATATTTTGTCCAGAGAGGAATATTTTGTCATTGGTTCCTTTTTATACGACAGGTAAATGGATCCTAAACAACTGGGTCCAGCTCCTAACTGTGAAACTTTGTCATTATATGTTACTGAATTAAAGTTGCATAGTAGTTCAAACTGATGGTTTTCTATCATGTGAGTATGTTTATGTTTCTTGATCTGAGCCTAAAGAACAACTGAAATGTGAATATATTGAACCTCTTTAACTTGGGAATCTAATAAACACAAAGGAAGGACTTTTACTTTTACTTTTACTTCTTTCTCAACAAACAAGACACTCTAAACTTATGAACCTATCATGATTACAGTAACGCTGATACAATTCTAAAACATACGGTTCCCAACAATAGTCATTTTACAAGAACTGCTTAAAAAACCCGATTAGTTGTTTGTATTATTAACCACATCAAAATGATTGAAAATACTAATATACAGTACTGATAAACTATAACTATACAGTTGTGTAAAAGTAGTCAGATTAACAAAACTTTTAATTCATTTAACTGCCTTCAGTGTCTGATGAAATATAATTAAAGCTGACATTGGTCTGATGTGTGTTGGAAGCAAGAATTATAAATGTTAATACATCTCTCAGATTCAAGTCCCAGATATTTTAGACATCAATACAGGGAAATAAATGTTACATTTGTGCAGTGCATGCATGCATTTATTTTTATTTATTTTTTTCAGGTACCAAGCAGACTTTATGGCGGATTCCAGTTTCAGCAAACTACAACCCTTTACATTTATTGGAGTATTATCTCCTCCTTCCCAAGCAACCGCACGCACATCAAAGAATGTGTCTGTTTCAGCCGTTTTCATTAGTGAGAGATCCTTTTAACATCACCCTTCAGTGTTATATCATATAGATTATTTCTATGGTTAACAGTTATTTAACTTACTTTGTTCTTCTTAGTCTTTTTAGCAATCATCTTAAGCCTCTTCATATCTGGGGTTGTAGTCTCTCTGCAGGCCCTGAAGTGGTGGAGTTTACTCTGTGTCTCTCTGATGGTACTAGCGCTCATCCTCATTTTGATGATTATCTGGAGACAACCACAGAGTACAACTAAAGCTACATTCATGGTACGCCTCATGTATGTTAAAAGCTGTTTTTTTCTGGGAGCACATGAAGTGATATTGTTTAATAAATATTTCAGCCCAAAAAAATATAGTATACATTTTGATAACAGAAGACATCAAACAACAGTAACTTTTCTTCTGCAACTTTAATGTATGTATCCTCATAATTTTTCTGCTTTTTCAGGTTCCCTTTGTGCCATTGCTTCCCATTTTCAGTACCATTGTCAATGTCTATCTAATGGTGCAGCTTGGATCAGACACATGGATCCGCTATACAGTGTGGATGGCAGTAGGTGTGTGAAAAATATAAACAGACATTTTTATTTCAACAATAAATGTAAAACATCAAATATACAAACTTGATCACGTGAGATGCAACTTTTCTTTGGACAGGTTTAATCATCTACTTCTCTTATGGTGTTCAGCACAGTGTGCAGAAACAAAGACTACAAAATTTGCACAATCAAATCAGCATTCACAGCATCCCCACAACTGTAGAGCAAAACTGTGAGCCTGTACAAGATTTAAATGGGTAAACAATGTGACATGATTTACCGGTATAAATATTTTTGTGGAAAATTATCAGGTAAAGCAAAAATGTTTGGATTTTAACAATTGTATGAATTTTACCAGAATTGGTTTCCATCAAGAATTCAAATAGTTTGGGAAAAAAAACCAAAAAAAAAAAACCAAACTGCAGAAAACATTCTTTCATACCCAACTTCTGACCTCCATTTTGTTCCCTTTTGAATGTCTGAATGTCTGGGAGAATGCAGAGAATCATATTCTATATAATCACATTTACATTATTATTGTTGTTGTATTTAAAATGCACACTATCAGTTACGCTAAGTATCAGCAACGCTAAGATTTTACAAAGAGTAAAGAACCGTTGAATGACGTGCCTAAATACAACAATAGGATTATATCTTGAAGATTAATGTGTGTGTGTGTTCAATATGTGCAATATGTGAACAATCCATTAGTTTGTCACTGATATTCTACATTTAGTTTGAGGAAATGTTTTCCATGTATTTATCTTATCAATGATTTATTCTCACTATTCACACTTACTTCACATGCAAGCAATTTAGGTGTTTCATGTTTTCACAATGCATATATGCTTTGCAAAAAGACCCTAATTTGCTGGGATGCTGTAAATACTTACTTGCAATGTGTATTTTCATTCTGGTCATTAGTTTGTAATTACTATTACTCACACTTTACATTTACATTACATGTATGCAGTTTAACTGGTTTATCTTAAAATAGTGTGTAATAGAGTGTATCATATTGTTGGCGGCAGGATATTATTTGTTGACCTCCTACACTGTTATTCCACTGCATCTGAATCCCAGCCAAATCCTGTTACCGAGCGCTGTTTCATTCAATTGAGTCACTGTCTATCGTGATGTAAAATTTGACATTGTTTGTGATATGTACGTTTAACAACCGTTGTATTCTAAGTTTTGAATATGTAAGTCTTGTATTCAACTTAATTCCTAAAATACAAAAACTGACAGCTCAAACTCTCACTGTCCACAAAATGCCCCCTTTTCCATATTTTTCTCTCATTTTGTGTCTATTGTTTCAGCTATGACTTTAAATGTGTCGGTGCAACATTGTTAACTTACGACCACAAGTATTACAACAATGTCCAGCTTATTTATTTACAACATAGTCAGATAAAGACACGTCTTAACGTTGGACAAATAGCTTCATAAACGGTAGAAAACGGATGGATGGATGGATGGATGGATTTAAACGCCTGATAGGAACTCGTGACAGGAGTCTTTGTTTGTGGAGGTGCAGTTTGAATAGCGCACCTCGTAAACCTCGGCTACCCAATCAGAAGGCAATAAGAGAGCAACGTTTGAGCGCAACGTCACTGACTTTGACCAATCAGCGTGTCGTTCCGCGGGTGAAGCGCATTGTTCAAAAACAAAAAGTCGTCGGGTAAAATACATCAGCTGAGGTACAGGGTTCTTCACGTAGAGGAGAAGTAGTAGGCTAGTGGTTCAGCCAGGTTCGGCCTGCTCTGGTATTATTTTAACGCAGGAGTTTTGGTTTCAGTGAAGTATTTGAGTTAGGGCGATTTACTAAATTTGGACTCACGCAAATTAGCTGCCCAGCTCTTTCGACACTCGAGGTAAGTACATTTTAAGTTACGTTTAGGTGGATTGTTGATAAACAACAACAGAGTTAAACACCGAAAACGTAAAAGTTTTATCTAGCCAGCCAACAATGATATCGAAATAGCTGAGACAGTGTTAATTTGGGAAGAATGAGCACAAAACTTGCAAGCAGGGACACAGCGTCGTGCACACTCATTTGCTAGCTTAACGTTACGTTAACTTTGTGTATCTGTATACGCCAACACCTGGTGCAATGGGGAGTTTCGAGTCATTTGATGGAAAGCCTCTAAAATAAACAAACAACTAAGTTTCACAAGAGCTGTGAAACATCGTACACTAACTACCGGACATTGAAAATAATGACTCTCCATTTAAGGAAATTCACCAACCAACTTGTTGCTTCATAAAACCCCCACTAGGCTTTATCGTTACGTAGCCTAACGTCATTTTGCATATAAATAACATAGCTAACGCCTGATACAATTCAGGAATACTTCTGTTTCTTCAATTTGTATACTTCTTCTATTCTATCCTTGGCACATTAAACAAAGTGCAACTAACAGTAACGTCCATAAGAGGTGTGGCATCGAAATGAAGTATGTGTGATGCAAAGTGAGGACCAAACACACCAGCGCGCAGTGAGGTAGTCAAGCCTACCTGTTATTGAGAAGCTACTACTTTCTGTCCCCGTTCACAAGAATGAGAGTCTGGTGGGGCTTTAACAGTCACTAAAAGCACATGAATGGCCCTTATCTGGTTACTGTTAGTTAGGTATTCAGCAGACAAGACCGTTCAAACTCAAGCAGTCACATGGTCGAATAATGGTATTAAAACCCCTTTTTTTAATTTTTTTATTTACACACACCAAATGGATTATGTTTGCAAACAACTTGAATTAAAAATATATGTCAGCCAGAATCCCTTTGATCGTTGTGTACAGTGAAAAAATCTGTTTAAAACCATGTTCCTGTTTGACTTTTCTTGTTAATGTTTGATTATGAAGGGTGAGGTTGGCTTCATTGTGTTTTCTGTTTGTCTTATAATCTGGTATTATTCACACAGATCTTCAAGAGCAATAAACATATTGATTTATTTCATTCTGAATCTAGGCCTAACCAAAAATACATCACAATACATCATTTCAGATAAGCATGGCGCTGTCTTTGTCCTCCCCGTCTGGATACCCCTACGATGAGGATGAAGAAATGGCTGTGTTTGAGTCTACGGCAGCAGAGCATGGAGGCCCAACCAGACCACGTCTACCTGAGATATCTGTCATTTCCCCCGGTCTAGACACCCGGCCATCCATCATAGAACAGGTGACAGTCTACGGGAGTATGCTAGTTTTGAGTGGTGCACTGTAGGTTATACTAACCTAGCATTCATTGCCAAAAATATGTAAGTATCAATTTGTCAAGACTGATTATTATTTGATTTTTATTTTGTTTTTCTAGAAATTAGCGCTCAAACCTGCAGTGGTGACTCAGGGAAATTGTGATGAAGGGAACATGGAGAGAGTGAAGGTTTATCTGCGTATCAGACCACTTACTGAGACGGAGATAAGCAGGGGAGAGGAGAAGGTATGATTATTAAATCACCAAAGCTGTGATTTCCATTCCTTATTTATTTCCTGTTGGTAAACATTTTGCATTTATTGCTTTTGGTACACTTGTCTTACATGCTAAGAGTCACCTTTCTTTTAGGGTTGTGTGGCTGTTCAAAATGAAGAGACTCTGTTGCTCAAAGCTCCAAAAGAATCGCAGAACATGAGGACTGCAGAGAAAGGCATCACTCAGAGCATGCACAAGTTTAGTTTCACAAAGGTAAGAGACTTGGTTATTAATCTGACTCTATGCTGTCTTTGTTTAAACAAAAAAAAAATATTTTGCAAGGGCTGAAACTGAATTTTTGGTAGATAAAAGCTAACTGAGGCATGCTGAAGTAAATTATCCCTCAACATCTCCATTGAAGCCACTGGTGTTTGTTAACTATCTTTGGTAGATTTTGGGGCCAAAGACCACACAGCAACAGTTTTATGAGTGCACAATGAAGAAGATGGTGAAAGATGTGCTTCAAGGAGAAAACAGACTCCTCTATACTTATGGTGTCACCAATTCTGGAAAGACTTACACCATTCAGGGTAAGATATTCTCCTGTAATTGTGTTTCTTAGACAAAAGTGTTTAAGGACCAGGTTTAATTGTAGAAGTGTATGCAGTTCTGTAAATCTCTAATCTCAAAATTTGACCATCAGGCAGTGGACGAGAGGCAGGCCTCCTACCCCGAGCTTTAGCATCTCTGTTCAGGAAACTGCAGGGTCGACTCTATGGTGCTATTGACCTGAAGCCTGTCATGTATCAGGATGTGAAGCAGCTTGATGCTGGTGAGGTCACGGCAGAGGAAATCCGCAGAAACTCTCTGCTCAAAGAGGTAAGAGGGGTAACTTTTAGTGATCTTCTGAAAAGTTCAACTCCCATGTTGTGTGTCTGTTGTCAAGAATTTCTCTAATGTACTTTAGTCTTTGATCATCTCAGCAAAAAAACATTTCAATAACTTATCTTAAGATCAGACAATATTTCCATGTTTTTCAGAGTCAAACAATTTGTAAAAAGCTCAGTTTTGATTATTTTTATTTACAATTAAAATGAACATGTCTCAGTTTGTCAAGTTAACATACACTTAACATTTTCAGTATAGGTATATGCTAAAATGATATCTCAAACAAGATCAGCCAAGGAGGTAGTGTAGACAGATTTACTTTGACTAATTCCTTCCTATTGTTTTTCAAAATAAAACAACCTGTGCAGTCTCAAAATTGAGTTTGACGTGTCAAAACAGATGTTAAAAAAACATTTAACTTCATAGCCTACTCACAGATTGTAAAAACACCAAAATCAAGGAATGTTGATGAAACAAACTAACACTCCCAGTGGTGTATGAAGCTGTGTGGACAACAGTGTCTTCCTGCAGACCTGACGTGATCATATATACAGTGTGTATTTTGTTTGTCACAGAGCGAGAATCAGAATTCTCGTCGAGGTGGGACCACTTCCATCTGGGACAGTGGCATTGGAGGACTGTCTTCCACGAGTAACATGGCTACACTGCTGGAAGGTGAGGCTGACCGTATGGGTTGTGTTGTATAGCAGTATATTTTCAATGAAGTCGCATTTTGCCAAAGAAATAGCTGTCAAACATCTATTGGATATACTACTTGAGCAAATTCTAGTACATTTACTGGATTTGGTTTAAAAAAAAAAAAAAAAATGTTAGATGGTATTCTCGACGGATTACAAAGGACACATTACAAAATGAGGCGGAAAAGGTGAACTATGTGGCTAATGTAACAAATAAAATTCAAGCCTTGTTCATAGTTATGCTGCCTCCATTGTTTGTGCCAGACTGTCATATATTGTCATTTTAAAAGAACTACTCTTCCTTACATTGTTCATCGATTCTCTCTATCTGCAGATACTGACAGTGTTTGTCTGGAGCCTGACAGCCTTTCGAATAGTAAAGGCGACGATCTGGAGGAAGGGATGCAATTCTCTATCTGGGTGTCCTTCTATGAGATCTACAATGAGTTTTTGTACGACCTACTAGATGCTTCACCCACCTTGCAGCCAAGAAAAAGGGTCACACTGCGCCTTAGTGACGACAAGCAGGGTAACCCCTATGTGAAAGGTAAAACTAATGGAATAAATCTTTCTTAAATTAGTTTAATTAACTAAATAACCAAAAAACGCTTGGATGTTGTGTAAAATGTCAATAAAACAAAATACAGTGATTTGCAAATCCTTTTCAACATATGTATTCAATGTAATTCAGCATAAAAGACAAGATATTTAATGGTCAATATGATTAACTTTGTTTTTTGTTTTATATCCCTTTTCTTTTAACAACACCCAGTAAGCATTAGGGAACAGAAGACACTAATTGTTGAAGTATTGATGAAGGAATTCTTTGCCATTCTTGCTTGATGTACTGTACTTCTTAAGTTGCTTAACAGTCCAGGGGTTTCATTGTCGTACTTTGCTCTTTGTAATGCGCCATACATTTTTAATAGGAACCAGGTCTGGACTGCATGCACGTTGGTCTAGTATCTGCATTATTTTACTGCAAAACCTCCAAATGCTGTTGTAACTCTGCAAAATGTGGTCGTATGGATGGAGGCACATTGCTCCAAAACCTGTACGTGCCTCTCTGCATTAATTGTGCCTTCACAGATGTAACCGTTACCCATGATGCCATGGGCACTAACACACCTCCACATTATCACGGATGATGCTTTTGAACTTTGTGTTTTAAACAATGTGGATGGTTTATTTCCTCTTTAGCCTGGAGGACTGCGGCCATTATTTCCAAAAACTATTTGTGGTCTCATCAGACCACAGCACACTTTTGCACTGGGTCAGTCAATCTCAGATGAGCTTTAGGCCCAGAGAAGTGGGCAGAGTTTCTGGAAGTTGTTGATATATTGTTTTGGCTTGGCATGGTAGAATCTTAAATTACATTTGTAGCTGCAGGTACGTCCTGTGTTCACTGACAATTTTTTTCCGACGGTTTCCCGCGCTCACGTTGTAATATTCATCACAGAATGAGGCCGGTTGTTATTGCAGAGCAGTCTGAGGGGTTGAAGGTCACAGGTACTCATCTTGGTTTTTGGCCTTCCCCCTTATGTGAGGAAATTTCTCCATATTTTCAGAATTTTTTTTTGATGACATTATGTATTGTACATGGATAAATTCCTAAATTTCTTTCAACTTTACACTGAGAAACATTGAATTGTTGGACTATTTGCCCGCACAGTCTTTCACAAAGAACACTGCACCATGGTTGCTCTTGAAAAGCAAGCTTTTCGGCAGTGCTCCTTTTATACCCAATCATGGTACTATCAACTTTTACCAATTAACCTACTTACCTGTAGAATGTTGCCGTTGTTTGAGCATTTTACCACTGTCCCAGTCTTTTCATGTGCCTGTCCCAACTTTTTTTAGAACAGGTTGTTGGCATCAAATTCAGAAATGTTTATATTTTCTAAAAAAAACAAAGAGTGATCAGTTTAAACATTAAATATCTTGTCTTTGTACTGAATTCAGTTGAATTACAGGTTGAAGAGAATAAGTGAATCTCTGTATTTTGTTTTTCTTTACATTCTACACAATGTTCCAATTTTTTTGGGGGGGGGATTGGTCTCTATAACAATTAGCTGAAGTGTAATCCCCATATGCAGCATCTCTTGTCTGATTCTCTTGTGTGTTTATTTTTCATGAAGCAGGATATCAGGTTAAATGCTGTATACTGCTTATTTCTTTTCTCCCACAACTAGAATAGATGATTTTGATATATTTACAGTAGCACATTGTTGAACATTGTTGCTACTGCTGTTTCTTGTTATAGGAGGAATTCACTGTTCCTTCTTCTTTCACCAGACCTCACCTGGATCAACGTCCGCAGTGCTGAGGAAGCTTGGAAGATTCTAAGAGCCGGACACCGCAACCAGAGCTTTGCAAGCACTGTCCTCAACCAAAACTCCAGCCGCAGGTAAGAAAGCTTCTGCCCTAGAATTAATGTTGATTGATTTTGATTTTGATTTTGCACCTCTGATCATTCATTTATCACCCACAGCCACAGTATTTTCTCTATTCGTGTGTTGCACATCCGCCCAGAGGCACACTCATCTCCAGCCAAGCATATCAGCGAGTAAGCTAACCTTTTGTTTTCCTACTATAATTTCGGTTTTGTAAGTGTAAATTGTGATTTATTATGAATATGTATTGGTAGTTAAATAATGTTGTGTGCTGTCCCCTTTTTAGACTGACTGTGTGTGATCTGGCTGGGTCAGAACGCTGCAAAGAGCAGATTAATGGTGAGAGGATGAAGGAGGCAAACAACATCAACACCTCCCTTTTAACACTGGGACGTTGTATTTCTGCTCTGAGGCACAACCAGAACAAGTATGTGTTTTAACAATATCTTCCATCGAAGAATGTTGATCACTTTTTAAAAGTCTAATGTAATAGTTGTGGTGCTGAGTTTGAGTTTACTTCTGTCTGTTCACAAGCTCAAGGTCTTTCAGTCTTAGCCTCTGTCATTTTCATGCTGGCCAAAATGTCAGTGTTGTTTCATATTAAAGCACATTATTCAGATAGATCAATTTTCATCTGAAACATTGGAATGAGCGGTTTGTGAAATGTTTTTATAGATATTAAAAACCTTCTTATACATCCACAGAATGCGCCCACCTCAAGTGGTGCCCTTCAGGGATAGTAAACTGACCCGGGTCCTTCAAGGGTTCTTCTGTGGCCGAGGAGTCTCCAGCATGGTGGTCAACATCAATCCATGTGCGTCCATCTATGACGAGACCCTTCAGGCCCTCAAGTTCTCGGCTACTGCAACTCAGGTAAGAAACAATTCTCTTCTCCTCTACATCCAACTTGTCTGGCTGAGACCGACACAAGAATAAATAGAAATAAAACATGGCTCGCATTGTTTCAGCTGGTCCATGGCCCGTCCACAAAGACCAGAGTTGCCTATATCCTGTCCCTCCTGCGCGAGCCAGCAGGAAGTGGAAATGACAGCACAATGATGGAAGAAGAGGGGGATGAGAGTGACGTCGAAGATGGCGATATCACCATGTTAAATACTGAGGTATCATGCTTTGCTATGATAATTGCCCAATTTTCTTCACACAACATATTCATCTATTAAGCCAACGTTTCCATTGAGAGTTTTAAATGTTTTGCAGATTTACATATATGGATGACCTTTAACTACTGCTCAGTTAAAAGTCAGCTTGGTGTTTGTTTAAAAAAAAAAAAAAAAAAAAAAAAAAAGCACTTTTTGCACCAGCTCTTTGTTTAAAATGTCTCAAAAGCAAATGTACACTATTCTAAATGCTGACTGCTCTTCATTAAGGCTTTGCTGCAGGCCATTGATGTACTGAAGAGAGAGGTGCAGCGCCAGCGGGAAGAGAGAGAGGTTCTTGAGGCCAACGTGAGAGAGCAGGTGGTCTCTGAGATGATGGAGGTCATCAACGATATGCAGAATGGCTTCAGGTATGTGTGTGGGTGTGCAAGCTTTAGAATCCTTTTAGAACACCAATAACGATATGAGCTTTATTATTATTATTATTATTATTTGGTTTAAGACATTCTCTTCAATCAGGAATTGATTACAAAACAAAACAAACAATTAAAAAAGTAATTGGAATTGAATGCAGGTACTGAGTTGTATCTTTTTGGCCAATAGAGAGACCTTGGAGGCACAGGGGGCTCTCATTGAAGAGAGGTATGAAGACAAAATAGCTAACATTCAAAAACATCTGAAGAAGTTCTACAGCCAAGAGCTGAAGGTAAGCACTATATCATCAGCCATAACTTTGAATTACCTCCAAACTCTCTCAGCCACCATGCTGTGGATTACCATAATCTTTAAAATCTACACATGTGATTAATAAATTATTAGGTTTCCACAATGGAGTTAACTTTGTAGTGCTGCTGTGTTTGGATTCAGGTGTTATGAATTTTTATCTGAGGTCACTATCATCCTTTCCTTTTAGGAGCGAGATCAGATTATTGAAAATTTGTTTGCCACCCTTGAAAAGAAGGAAGATGAATCGGTTCCGAAAGCCGTTCCACGTGGAGACAGTGAGGGGCCTCGACGTTCTCAGCGCCTCATGACTCAAACAGAACAGGGCAGCCTGCAGGCTAAACTCCAACAGTGTGGCGCTGAGCTGAACGCCAAAACGCAGGGTGGGTTGCGAAGTTGGAAAGCACTGCTCTGATCATGCTGATGTCTGGACACTTTAATAGTAGCTGACCGTGTGTGCGCTTCTGCTTGTCTGTGCAGAGCTGACCAAGCT
>KV751332.1:5223407-5235134 GCA_001698575.1 Mola mola | reverse complement strand
CGAAAACTGGAGGACGGTCAACGGGTCAGTTACTGTTGCTCTGTATGAAATGTACCATTGTTTCTGCTGCATGTCAGTGTCCTGAACCTGACTGTTTTCTGACAGAACCTCCGTCAGCTGCGCATGGATCTGCAGAAGCTCGGGGTGGACCTGCAGTCTGGTGAACGAGCCTGCTGTCGCAACACAGGAGGGGAGAGGCTGCGCCAGGCACTAGCAGGTGCAGATGAGACGCTAGCTAAACAGGTACAGTATAATACAGAGACCACAACTTCACACACAGTTAATGTCATTTTCTGCTGGTGATGGATTTTGTCTTGGTAATTAAGTTAGTGCAGACCTGGCCTGAATGTATCCAATAAATATTTTAAATATCGGCTTGTAACTAAAAGGTTTTTTTTCTACTGAACACATAAAGTGATAGTAGTTGAAATTTAGCAAAAAGTATTTAAACAAATCTAAACCCATTATGCACTATTCTTAAAGTGTATTTCTAATTTTAAAAGATATTTTTCTTTCCCTCCCCTCTCTTCACTAATAATTTTAATGTGCAGCCAGCTTTTCAAATTGAATCTAGGTGTCTAACATCTACTTCAGTTAATAGCGCAGCAGCATGTTCAAGCATCACTTTTCTCTCTCTCACTTGACCTCCTTCCTTCACGTTCACTTCCCCTCCTGTGGCCTTGTGTAACCCCGTTGACTGACTTCTTCTTAGGACCAGATCCTGGTGGAGCTTCAGAATAGCCTGACACTCATAAAAGCTGACTTAAGGCGGAAAGCAGAGACCCTGGCCCAGACACAGCTGCCCACTTCCTGTGATGATACTTCTGCAACACCAAGTTCCTGTAAGAAGAGGGGCTGTGGGGCCATTGCTCCAGGCAACACTGAGAACCGGCCTCCATCAAAACGCACCTTCTTCCCACCTCTGTTTCCAATGTGTACTCCGACACGTAAATACAACAGTCGTGTTGTTGAAGCCAACATTACCCCCTACTCACAGATCCTGCGGTCTCGCCAGCAATCTCCACCTCGCAGCCCTGCCCCCACCCCTCGTACCCTCAGGGGGAGATATTGAAGTCTTTGGAGCTTCAGTGAAAGTGTGTTTCTTTATTACATTATGCAAAAACAAAGTTATATTTGCTGTTAACTTTATATATTACATAGTTTTGTGTATATATATGTTACTTGTTGCGGTGCAGCTAACTCACTGTCATGCCAAATATAGTTTGAGCTCATAAAACAGCTTTGCTTTAAATAGTGTTGCAGCATACTACTGCGGCGGGTGAGGTGCCGCTGTAAAGCTTCTCAGTGACTCATAGTTACAGACTGTATGGTGAAAAGTGCATGTGTACACAACTAACACTGTAACTCCTCCACACGCCTCTACTGTAAATACTTTTCTATTTTCCACAATAAAATCTGTGAAACATTGTTTTGAGTAGTTTAAGGGCTATGATGGGGGATAAAGCTTTTAAAGTATTTTTTCTTGCCTAGAATCTATTGTTAGGTTCTAGTTTTTATCATTTTGACATACACCACCACAGAGGAAGAAGAGCAAACTTTGAAATGTATTTTATGAGGTATCACAAAAGTATGGCATTTACCATGCAGGAATTACAGCCATTTTATACAAAGTAGCTCCATTTTCAGGGGCTCAAGTATTTGGACAATTGAACCACATAGTTTCATGGTCAGGCGTGGTCAGTTCCCTTGATACATCAAGACAAATGAAGCAGATTAAAGATCTGCAGTTGATTTCAGATGTTGAAATGCCATTTTGCAGCTGTTTGACGAATTGTCAATGTGAAGACTAAGACATCAATGCAAGTGAACGCCCATCATTTGGCTGGAAAAAAAACCCCAAAATCTATCAGACAGCAAAATGTTAGGGGTGGCCAAATCAACAATTTGGTATAATCTCAAAGAAGAATGCATAGGTGAGCTTAATAACATCAAAAAGCCTGGAAGACAACCACAGTGGATGACTGCTGAATCCTTTCCTTGGTGAAGAAACCCCCTTCACAACAGAGATGAGTCAAGAATACTCTGGACAAGCTGGGTGTAACATGGTCAAATTCTACAATCAAGAGGCACCTTCATGAATGTAAATACAGAGGGTTTACAACAAGGTGCAAACCACTGTTAACATTCATGAACAGGAAGGCCAGTTTAGACTGCCAGAAAACATGAGCTCACCTAGAAAAGCCTCTGGAATGTATGTCTTTAGACATATGAAACCAGGATAAACTTGTGTAAGAATGATGGGAAAAGAAAAGGAACAGCTCATGATCCAAAGCATCCCACATCATGTGCCAAGCATGGTGGAGGCAGTGTTATGGCCATGGGCATGTATGGCTGTCAATGGAACAGGTCCACTGGTGTTTATTGATGTAACTGCTGACAGTGGGAGCAAGATGAATTCTGAGGTTTACAGTGATATACTGTCTGCTCACATTCAGCCAAATGCTGCAAAACTGATAGGACGGTGCTTCACAGTGCAGATGGATAATGATCCTAAATAAACTTCAAAAGCAACTTAAGACTTTTTAAAGGTAAAGAAATTAAATATCCTTCAATTGCCAAGTCAGTCACCTGATCTCAACCCAATAGAGCAGCTTTTCAGTTATTGAAGACAAAACTGAGGGCAGAAAGACCCACAAACGAGCAGAAACTGAAGGTGGCAGCAATGAAGGCCTGGCAAAGCATCTCGAGTGAGGGGACACAGAATTTGGTGACGTCCATGGGCTCCAGACTTCAGGCATTGACTGCAATGGATTTTCATGCAAGTATTAAAACTTGGTTTATATTTACAAAGTAACATTTACAATGTTACTTTGTCCAAATACTTTTGCACCTCTAGAAATGGAGGTACTGGATGGTACTACAAATGCCATATTTGTGTGAAACCTTTTAAATCAAAGCTGAAAGTCAGCACTTTGATCAAATCAAATCCATTGTGGTGTACAGAGGCATAATGATAAAAAAAAAAAACTGTCACTGTCCAAGTACTTCCGGACCTAACTGTACATGTTCATGAAACAAAATATACAGTGACAGTCCTTGCCTGACAGGTATGCTTTATTTAAACTATTTACATATATAACATTGCTGAGGCACGTCCCATGACTGGAGATTTTTGTGACCAGTACTAATATACGTAGATGTTCAGAGTCTCATTTAAGCTATTTTTTTAAACTGATGACTGAGCACTGAATTACAAATTGTGTATAAAAATGTATTCAAAAAGTACTACTTCGTCACTGTATATAAATGAGGCTGACCCCAGTACACAAATCATTACACATTTAAATTACATAACTTGTTTTGGACAAAAAAAAATAAAAAAATTACAATCCAGATTACACATTTTTTACAAACTGATGCAAATTTAATGTCATTAATAACAAGCAAATCCCGTCACAGGATGCAAACAATTGTCCATTTTAAAGCCAACAAATCCCAGGGTGTTTGTCAGGGTGTAAACGAAATGAGATTCAGCGGAGACACCCTCCTGACTGGAGTGTTGTTGTTTGAGAGCGGAGCAAAAAGATCTGCTGATGGCGTCTCAATCTGATCTCTGACCTGTGAGATCTGTCTCAGCAGAGCCTTTCCCTTTAGGCGTAGGTACACTTACGTCATTGTAGTCGCAGCAGCGCTGCGCGCAAAGGGAGGCCTCGTCATAGAGCTTGTTCTTGAAATAGTACTGACCCAGGTACCGCAGGGCTGTGCTCACCTCAGCGTGCTCCAGTTGCTCCTGGGATTATGAGATTTTATTAGAAATACGGCTCTTCTCGACACACACAATACATGCTGTTGTATTATGATTTTCCATAATTATACATGAATGGGTGTCAAAAACTTGCATATATTTGGACAATTTGACACACTCACCCCACAAGAGAAAATGTCTTGGATGTAAAGCATGTAACACTGGGCCGCATCATCAGACTCATTCAGCTGTTCATGGAGCCTGCCAAGGAATTGATCATTCACATTTAGCCTTTTTTTTCTAGCTGATTTACATTTTGAGTAAGTAAGACAAAGTAGGGAAAAAAAAAAGCTGAAGATAAGATTTTTATTTTGTGCTTAAAAGCTAAATCAGATGTAGTGTAAAGACAGCTGCAGCCAGAAGCATCATGTTTTCATATCACCTGTACCTTTGTCCTTATCTAAGGAATGCAAAATTTTAGGGATGCTTTGAAGGAATTTCTTTATATTTGGCACCAAACTCCACTTGAACTAAAGGATGAAGTGTTTATAGTTTGATGATTAAAATCACTGTGACTTCAAAAAAGGTTTTCAGCTGCAACTCAAGAATCTATACCATTACACATAATTACACAGAGTTGTGACATTAATTGTTTAGATCTTTGTAATGCTGGGATTGCCCCTTGATGTGTGATGCATCCATATTTTCTTTGGTTTTGCAACCATGAAACCAATCACCATGTGACAAAGATATCACTTTCACTATACTGAAACAGATGACACTGATACAGTCAACAGATGGACGCAAACTTGATCGCTGCATATTTCTACTTTGATAGACACTTACTTTGCAAGTTTTAGTAGAGCCATTTTCTCTACATCTCCAACAGAGTATGCCCTCCAGTAACACTACACAAAAAGAGAAAGTCACATCAATAAAGAAGAACCAAAAGAAAAAAGGAAGACACCTCAGTGAAATTGTTAGATAATCGATTATTCTTGGTTGTCTCATACCTTCTTGGCTTCCACTTGTTGTGACAGTTTTTCATAGCTTTCGCCCAGTGCAACCAGCATGCGCGAGTCATTAGGCCTTCCAAAATATAGTATGTAAAAAGAAATAATGGCCATTAAATAATTTTATCACATTTTAATCACATTTCCATTTTTGAAAAACCCTTTTGACTAAATACCTGAGCTGGTGAGCCTTTCGATAATAGTACAAACAGTAAAAGGGCATCTTGAGGATCTCATATGTTTGACCCAAACCATACCAGGCACGGTAGTCACGCTTGTTCACTTCAATGGCATGCCTGATACGTATACATAAAAACAAAAACCACCACCACCACCACCAACAAAAAACAAAAAAACAAAACAGAGGGGGTTCTTTTAAACATACATTAATAATATCAACCAAATTATGAGATGCTCTACTCTATCTCTAGTCTGACCTGTAGGCTTGGATGGCAGCAGAAGTGTTCTTCATTTCCATGTATTCATGGCCCATGAGGGTCCAGGCCCCAAGGCAGCGAGGGTTCAGTTTGAGGGCCCGCTGGAAGTATAGAGCTGCCTTCTCATGCTGGGAGCGCAAACTATAATAGTTTCCTGCAAACATACAAAACATTGATTAAAGTAAAATAAATTTTCAAATTTTGAATTACTAATGAAATATGATTTCAGGTCAGCTGAGTTTCTTTATATTGTGTGAGATAGAAAGTTTGCTGATACATAGGGGAAACACACCCAGTCAACATTTCGCACTTTTTTTTCTTATGTGTTCACTAACCAATTTTCTAATCACTGACATGGTTTATCTGTATATTTTAAAGCAACACTACTTATTTAATTTGTACACTTGCCTATAACGCAGCAGGTCTCCACTCTGTACTTGTCAATCTCCACCAGGTTGTGGGCCAAGTAGCTTAACTCTGGCTTCATACTCTAAGGAGGCATTCACTGATATTAGCAATATAACAAAATAGGTAAAGATGTTTTCAGTATTTCAGAGTTCATGGATTTAGTATCATTAAAAGGTCCAGTGTGTAGAATTTAAGAATATCAATTTGCGAATATGTGTGTAATCACCTTATATCTATCGATCAATTTAATCTTAGAATAATTTATAGTTCATATAGTTAATTTACAGTTGCATGGTAGCCGGTCCCCCTTCCACAGAGAGCACCATCTTACTGCAGTAGCCAACAAAAGTCAAAAAGCCATGTTAGAATTAAAATGCAACCAATCAAAAATACTGAAGAAGGAGCAGAAGGAGTTTTTGTCAGCAGTCTGCTGGAAATTTGCCACCAGCCACCGTAGTTCTCTATGTGCTTAGAGAGAGAGGGGGCAGCGAGGCAGTGCTCCGTTGCATGCATTCTATTAAGTCACCACTAGACGCCACTGAACTTCACACACTGGGCCTTTAAAGATGGAAAATAAAATCAAAATACACACCTACCAATCCACTAGTATCACATTTCAAGTGGTGAACTCACTTTTACGTACAGCAGGTTGGAGAACGTGTCCATGTTGTCGATGCGATACGGATCCTGCTCCCTCAACTCTTTGAAAAGAGCCAAAGCTTGGTCAATATCTGAAATGAAAAGAGAGTGCTGTAAGCCTAAAGCTGTAACATTCATCTGATGAGAGAATTTCTTATTGAAAAGGAAGAAAAACCTCTGATGTTATGGTAGGCGACAGCAATCTGGGAGATAATGTAGGTGCTCTTAGAGAAGCCGGCCTCTATGAGGTTCTGGTATTTCTGCAATGCTTCTTTGATCATCTGCAATTCTGTGTACATGTGGGCCAAGAAGAAGTCTTTTATCCAGCAGTCTGGCAGAGACAGTGACTTCAGCTGGGGGTGAAGGACCAAGAAAGAAAAAATGAAAATGTAAGTGTCTTGTATTTATATAGCACTTTTCTATTCATTTTGACCATTCAAAGGACTTGTACAATACAGGTTTTGCATTCATCCATTCACACACATCAGGAGTGTTATACACTCATGGCAGGATTAGGTGCAATCTGGGGTTCAGTGTTAACGTTAACTGCAGAATCTGGGATCAAACCTGGAACCTTCTGATCACTGGGCAACTGCTCTACCAACTGAGCCACAGCCGCTTTGGAAATAGACTCTCAAGTTAGACACTGACCATTTTTATGCATTTACTGGATATAAAAACATTTCGTTATGTTTTCTATTTGTCTTAGACATAAAGCATTGTTTTAACGTCATGCAGCTGTGCTATAATGATTCACATTGGGCGTACCATGAGCTAATGAAATAATATCTCCTACAATTTGTGCACATGAAAAACAGCAATTATTACCATTTCAGTGTTAGTGACAAGGTTACTGAGCTCCAACCAGGCTCCCCAGTGAAGAGGAAGTGCATGAATTGCCTCAACAAAAACCTCCACTGCCTCCTTCAGCAGATCCAGCTTCCGTAGTACCACCCCATACCTTTGTTCCCAAACACACAGATACACATATACCACTCAATATCAGTGTACAACTACATAATATCTACTATATTCTTTTGCATAATCTGAAACTTTAGAGAAAAAGTTCTTACAAATACAGGGTGAACCCGTCCAACTCTCCTGCTATATGCTTCTTACTGAGCTCCACCCTCAGTTCTCGCAGAGCTTCATTGCGGACCTGACCCTTTTCCAGAGGGCCTACAATCACAAAGAAACACAAAAAGTTGTTAAAGGATAACAAAAATAATTATGGCTGTTTTTTTTAAAAAGGTCCAAACAGACAATTCCTCACCTAAGCTGTCCACAGTCTCATCATCTTTCTTTTTCTCACCTGACTGAAAAAAGAAAGTTTCAAAGTGGTTCACAAGTCATGTGATCCATGAAATTAATTAAGTGTCAAAGGATGCGGACAACGTAGATACTGTATTCACACAATCTTACCAGATAGCGGGAATACATGTAGAGAAAATAAGCCTTCTGACTGCAGCAGCCTTTTAGGAAGTAGGCAGCACGGTCATATTCTTTCAGGTCGAAGTAGGATTTGGCCAGCGTAAGTGCATCTAGGTCTTGTGCATCTTCCTGTGTTTGGGACAGACAGACAAGGAAAAAACAAGAGAAAAAAAATGGGAAAACATAAAATGTCATCCCAATCATCTTTATCAATAAACTTGACTGATAGTCATTGTCACATGGACAAAAACATACAAGACTTTCAAAAAGTAGTAGCTGTATAGATCACACCTGAACTCATGAACTTCTCACAATATAAACAATCACCAGGGGGCAGCATTTCCCTTTCTGAGAGTTTGCATGTCGTCGATATTTTTTTTCCTTCTCTCAAAAAACTCAATGTGATGACACACAAATAAACAATTAAAGCTGTGTTACAATTACTGCTTGTTAGCAATAATTTTTAATATTTTGAACCTTTCCAATGGGTAATATGTCCCTTTATTACACAGAACACAGACACTCTAGTTAGAGGAAATCCTTTATAAATACTCCTGTTGATGAATAAATACTCGGCACTACACTGCAATACAGTTATGTGGCTGAAAATACTACTACTTACTTTAATATTTACTTCTGCTTGAGGAAGAGACTACTTTACAGAAAAAGAATTAGTCTTTAGAAAATGAAAATGCAGGTGTTTTAGTGAAAAGTGTATACAATAATTTTAAATATTTCCATTTGGAGAGATGATATCTCAGTCACAAAACACGGTTTCTTTAAAATATTTCTCTTGGTATGAACAAGACACAGCTACGTATTATATTGTTTCTGTACAGTATGTCACTGACAAACAGTGTATACAATATACAATACACAATAATTAGGAGTCATAAAAATAGAGGGATAAGGAGAAATCAAGGTAAACTGGATTGTAGGTCATTTCGGTAAAATTTACAAACCTCAGTGAAAGCAGGTGATGCGGGTAATTCATCCTTGGGAAGAGGGTCCAAAGCAAATGCCAATTCAGAAGCCCTAAGACACAGGAAGCATATGATATGTGGCACTGGCAACATTCGGGGTCATTCAAAGGTTTTAAAGTTTTTTTTGTGATCTAAGGCACTGTTTCTTCTTGTGGGAAAAAAAACCCCACTGCAATTGGTGTCTTCTTTATCTAACTTTCCATTATATATTTGTAATTCGGCTTAGAACAAATCTCATGAGCAAAATACTCCGAGCCGAAATAAATGCATCTTCGCCGCCACTGACTCATTAAACAGCGTTAGCGCAGTTAACAGAGTTAGATTAAGTTAGATGTATTACACAGGATTTATCAAGGTAACTAACATGCTGTGCAACATTAGTGTTTGTTCCTTGCGGTATCACTGAATGCCCTTACCTGGAAACAGCTTTATTCATACACTTATAAAATTCATAGTGTTACATATTTAGAGCAAAATATTAATTACACAATTCTGAAAGCTTTAGTGCTAATTGTTTTGCTGAAACCTGTCAACAGTATTGCTAACGTAGCTAACTGGAGTTAACGCTAAGTTAGCCGAGGTAAAAGAGCAGAAAGACGGGTCCGTAATAGCACATGAGCCGCCGTCATTCTCACCACTTCGCGCTGTGTAAAAGGCCTCTTTCTTTGCAGAGCGATATCACCGATATTAGCTGTTTCTTGATTTGTATTAGGTCCCCAAACTCACGACAGAGAGCCGCCATTTTCATATTGTACTAAGCAAGTATGCTATTGGTCGATGTTACAAGGAGGTAGCCCCGCCTCCTAAAATGACATAAATTCCGTTTTCTGCATCCTGCCAGAATAAAAGCATCATCAAAGTCTATTCTTGTCTAAAAACAGATTTTTTTTTTTGTAAACAAATAAATAATAGTAGCTTAATAGTAGTTATGTCTGAAATGTTTCCTTTTAGGACAAACTTCAGAATTTCTAAAGGGATAAATGCTGCAATGTCTCTTCATCCACTCCAATAGTAAAATTATTGTTAAAAAAATCTCAAACGTAATCTTGCCAATATGTGCAAGTACTCACACTTTTCAGTACTGGATACATGATAATATGCCTTTCCTTTTCTGAATTATGTTGGTTTTTTGGTTTTTTGTCAAGTCATAAAATCTGAGTTGATAAACCTTGTTTAGTAACAATGCAAAAAATGAAAACTATTTGAGTCCAATACGATGGATTGGATAAATTTAAATTAGCAACAGCACTGCTTTGTTTTTTGCACCTTTGATTATATAAGGACATTAAAACATCATCAGGATTTTTCACTCTTTATTTAGTCCGTGTCTGAGACATATAATAGCCTTGAGGTTACAGCTCTGTTAGCTGTGAGCTTATTGTCTTTTCTCAGTAGAAACTTCAAATGTGCGACGTCCCCACATTAGCCCATGGCTTAACCCACCTACTGAGGGGGGTTAAGCCCAGATTTAATGACATCATACCCAGAGATCAGGGTAGAAATGCCTGATGTAAACCAAAGTAACATCAAAGAATTAAGGTGTTGATTGTCAAATCGTTATTGATTGCTGAGAACATTCTGAAGATGTGGATCCTGGGCCCTGCGAAGACATAACCTGGGGCGTCCTTTGTTCTGGACTGTCTGTTGGTTCAGGTGTGTAAAGAATGCACTTTTTAAGTTAGTGTTTTAAGCATGTCAACTTTTTCTCCCCAATAAAATTTATTCCAGTACATTTTAGTAACAACATAATGTCCCTATATACTATATACCATAATGTCCCTGTTACTAGTTACAGTAACACAAATCCCAACCCACAGTCTATTTTAGACCTCTATTAGTTAGGCTTGTGCTGTTGAATAGTTGTTGTTGCTGTTGACCTGCATAGCTTTGTGAAAGCTGTGGGGTGAGGTCGGTCTAGTGCAGAGACAATAACGCTTTCAGGAACCTTTTAAATCATCAAGAAGAGTTAAAAGAAAAACCCATTACCGTGCCATTGATTATTTAGATATCAACTGCATCCTGGCAAGACTTTTGAGTCTTTCTCAACAGCTCTTGTAATCATATCAATTCCCCGTAATATTGTAGAATACGACTTTCTACTCAAAGTTTTTCCTTTACCCAACTTTCTGAAGTAACATGGATGACAAAATTAAACCTTTATTTTTGCTTTTGGAAAGACTTTGTATTCTCTGTCAAACGGTGTTCTCTCAGTATTATCTGTAATTAGATATTTGCTTAATTTATTTGTACTTATCATTGAGTTTTTCAAGAGCTGGAAACTAGGACTGTTTTCTTTGTGTCATGTCTTTTCAGGCTCAGCCCTGCTTCGCTGGTGCAGACATGGTTCATCAGGTCGTTGTTGATCAAAATCAGGAATATCCATATTGCACAGACATAAGCACAACTTCTTTAAGCATAATATTTAAATTGTCAGATTTTTTGCTATAGCAAATTAACAATTGATGACCAAATGCAGACCTCTTACATCACTGGCTAATGCAAAATGCCTGTGTTAATTGTCATTGTAATAAACTCTACAGTCGCCCCTTCCAAAGGCTTAAATATGACAATGTATTGGTCCGACTAAAAAAATCCAGGACAATGTAGTCTTGAAGAATATCAGACCAGCAGGTGTGCACACACTGTGCTGGCACACCCACATGACAACTGCCTAACACACATTGATCAGAGAGAAGGCCCATTCTTCAAGTAGTGTTTGGCAAAGATGTTCCTCTTGTGAAGTTTAGAGCAGAAACACATGTGTCTTTTGTGCAAACATGAACCACAGACAGCACAAAACATCTTTTGATCACCTCATACATGCTGACGTCCCGTTTTCCATTATCCATCAACCACCCACATGACAACTGCCTAACACACATTGATCAGAGAGAAGGCCCATTCTTCAAGTAGTGTTTGGCAAAGATGTTCCTCTTGTGAAGTTTAGAGCAGAAACACATGTGTCTTTTGTGCAAACATGAACCACAGACAGCACAAAACATCTTTTGATCACCTCATACATGCTGACGTCCCGTTTTCCATTATCCATCAACAGATATGTGTAAATGTATTAAAATAAACAACCCCCCCCCAACAAAAAACAAAAAACA
>KV751332.1:5201637-5222910 GCA_001698575.1 Mola mola | reverse complement strand
ATTAAAAAAAACCCCCCCCCCCCAAAAAAAAACAAAACAAGAACGTATCAGTGTGGCAACTTTAATTCTGTTTAATTTTAAGAGTCAAGATTTCTTTTTTTCTTCTGTGATTTTTTTTTTTACTAACGTGCTTCCCAAATTGGTGATGTGTTAACCAATGTTCAGATGTCTTTTTGCATGTTTCAAAACGTTTCCACAGCAAGTGTCACTAAAATCAGTTCTTTATTCTTGAGCATATTTTGCAACTTGGTTGCATTAGTTTAAACATTTAGATGAACAGAGTGCTAAAGTTTGCCAAGGGGAGGCACTGTCTAACGGGATTCAGCTACTAGACGAACAAAATAGCCAATGAAGTGCAGTACTGTGAAGATATTGTTGTTAATATTTAAACTGTGCAGATTACTCACTCGCAAAAAAACAGAATATAATTTCCCTTTATTTGGATGCAACGTCTCAACTCCCCTCTCTACCGTTTCTACTCGCTGTTGGACATCCTCTGTCAGATATGTCTCCCTGTTTTCCCCCACAGAGCAAAAGCCAGTTAAAAAGACTGACAATGTAATCAAGTAGTACTGGGGTTTACGAGGACAAGCACATGGCTCACTGAGCAGACTGAAAGCGGTGCAGAGACGGGCCATGTCGTCCATTGCTTACACTCAGCCCGTCCTCATTTCCTTGTTTTCATCAAATCTCTCCCTCTCTCTCTCATTCTTTTTTCTCTTTCTCTCCAAAGCACTTTACACAGACACACACACACACGCACACACGGACATGCACACATCCTGCAGGTATGAGCAGTGAAGTGAATGAGGAGCTGTAGAAAGTGAATTTTGAGACAGCTGTTCACTTGAAATGGAAAATTGCAATGTGCTTGATTGTTTGTGTGTGTGAGTGCATGCATGGTCTTGTTCATGTGTGTAGACACCTAGGGACAACATTTTTCGTACAAATCTTGTGATGCATAGTTATGTGCTGTTATTTCCCATCATTACAAAAGTCTCTGTGAGCTGACAATATGTGTCCAAGTGAAGCAGTGAAAGCAAATTCCCAATATGTTTAAATAAGAGTGGATACAGCTCAATTTTTCTCCTCAAAGGTAGAGATAAAAGCCTCAAATGAGCTTAATGTGGATACATTTTTATCTTTTCTAAACCAGAAAATACATGTCTATCCTCAGAAAAGAAGCCTGAATACTGCGACTTTTATTCTTCTCTGATTTCCCTTTGCAGCTGTATATCAAAGCAGCACTAGATGGTGGAGTAGATTTGCCTCCGCTGGTATGACTAGAGGAGGCAGCAGCAAAAAAGCTTGAAAATACCATTGGCAAAAATATCTGAGACAGGAATAAACAAATTTCTGAGCAACAAAAAAAGCAATAATTTCCCGCAATGTAAAGCATTCGTGTGCATCTGTTACATTGTGTAAATAAGCGTGAACAAGCAGCTTTACAGGCATGCTCAGTCCCTGTGGTTTTGATTTTCCAGGCTTGGTGCAGGACCCTGTGATTGGCTGTTGAAGATGTTGTTTAGTTTGACTGAGAACAGCCAACAGCCGGGTCTCATCAGGGCAGCCACCACCTGAGCACTGGAATCTGCACCACACTGCTTTCACAGGGACACAGTCACACTCCGGTCTGCACCTGATCGTATTTGTGGCCTTGGCGGGGAACTCTTTTTTTTAAATCATGGCTGAGTAAAAATATCACAGGTTGAAGAATTCTTTAGATTCTTTGCATAAGACAAAGTACCAAAGATGCAATGTAAAAACACTCCATCTTTGTTGAGCAAAGGCAAAAGTTTTAAACACAGCTACAAGTGGTAGAACCACACATTCTGCTGTAAAATGATCCTCAGTATGACATTATTGGATCATTTGTAAGCAGCATTTTACTGTTTAAGCTGGTTTAGTTTAGTTCAAGCCCCCTCTAGAGGATCACGAGATAAATCTGATTGGTCATATGATGATTAACGGGAGAGGGAAGAAGGGATAAGCAAATCTGTTTTCAGTTTCGTACTTTTCTCTGTTCTTTTATGTGTTTGTGAAATATTAGAACGTTCATTCAAACGAAAGCAATCAACAATTCACATCTAAAACTTAACAATGGGCCGCAAGTTCAAATGATTTTTATTGGAAAGAGTCATAGGACAAATAGTTTTAGAACTGATTTCATGAGAAAACTATCATGTACTTCTTTATTTACCTTCTGAAAACCTGTCAGCCCAACTGTATGCAGTGCTTTCAAATGTACAATATTTAACTTAAAAAAAATAGTGGAGTAGAAAATAAAAATTAAAGAAGGTCAAGTTACAGTGTAAGTACCTCAATATTGTCTACACTACTTGAGTAAACATGCAGTAGGAACTTTTCACCATAAAGCTTCCTAAAAGGCAGGACAGTGTCTGTGAAGAAATCTCAGGCTCTGAAGTCTCTGGCCTTCCTTTTTATCTGTTGTCTATTCTTTACCATGAAAAAAATGTTTTGAGTGAGGTCGTATCAGAAAAAAGTTGAATAAGAGAAGAGCGAGTCAAAACTCACAATACGGAAGACTGATTATCTATCCAGCGCCTCAGGGTCAATAGTCTCACCATCTGAGGGGTTTTGGGGCTCTTTGCAGGCAAAGTCAATTAATTTAATAATTTTTTGGGGCTCTGATGAAACTCCATGTCTCTGTCAGTATCTGAATTGTTGCACATCACGAGTAATAGCCAAATGACACTGAATAATTTCAGTCTGCAAAGTAACTAGCAGGCACTCAAAGAAGGATTTAAAACATTTAACTGTAAACATATTACACTCCTCCCCCAGTTATTCTAGACAGTGTCAATTGCATTTAAAAATTGACTGCAAAGGTATATGGGTTCCAAATATCAGTTATCTGTCTCCTTGGTTGCAAAAGCTGTCTATCTGTTTTGCCCCTGGCATCATTCAGGTCAATTTGGCACGTGATGTGTCCCAGAAACCCATGAAGCTTTGCATTATGGCTGAGACAGATGTGTCATGTCTGTGCACTGAGGGGGAGACAGCGATATGTTTGGGGTTTTGGATTAATTTGCCTTTTGGGACAGGTGCTGGAAGGGGTGCAAGCAGACACAATAAAGCTAATGTTACGTGCAACCCCACCCACCCCCATTCAACTTCATGAGACACTGGGAATGTAACTCACTTTTTCATGTGGTACATCTCTGTCAGCAATATGCATTTACACCAGTGGTACCATTTCCTGTAACGTGATTCCCTTTTTAATTCTGGTCCTGTTTGAGCAAAATGGATTTTGACTGGTAGCACTCATGTAGCCAGCTGGTGACAACAAAATTATGGCAAGTCAGTTTCTGTTACCCTTGATTTAAGACAGAAACCATATTGTTACTGATAAAAGGTGGGAAAAAAAAAAAAAAAAAAATCATCCAAGATTTAATAATTTGGCACCATAAAGTCCCCGGTCAGGAGTGATGGTGCCGGGATGAATCGAGACATATAATAAGGCGTTCAACATAATTACAAAGCGATGTCATTTAAGTCAAAAATGGCAGCACAGACCGGGAACAGGAGTGATGGGTTGCTGCACCTAAGGCTATGTAAATATATTATTCAATATTTCATGATTCATGCCTTTATACATCAATTCTCTTTCCCCCATGAAACCCACCAGAGATATTACAAATTTATAGCAGGGCTGCAAAACTTTCTGTTCTCTCCACCAAATGGTGCAATGCTCTCAGGTAATTAAGAAAAGGTGGAAGAAAGTCAGCATTGTTTATTGATAATACACCTTAGTCAGCAAATATTTTATGGGATGGCCTACAAATTAGTTGATAAAAGAATGTTTGATCAATGAATAAAGTGTTTTTTATGCTGGAGCAGAGACTCACGATAATAATGGCATCCAAGAGAAGTAACTGTGCCAACCAACTTGTCAGAAAAGGCTTTGTGGACATCCTGATCTGGAAGAAAGTACAATTTTACAATTTTACAATCTTAATTCGGCCTGAATATGAAAGTGCCCATAACACTAAAAATCAACACTTATTATAAAGATTTGAACTTCACAGTTTCTGAAACTGGCTTGCAGATGATTCTCTGTACGTTCATCACCTTTAACATTCTTATTTGATCCATTGTTGTTATGAAAAAATGCTGACTGTAGCCGTACGAAATTTTAAAAGGATTAAAAAGGGCGGAAGCAGTATGTTAAGGGGGTTTAAATGTCCAACTATTCAGGTTTAAGGTGAACTCTTGCAAAATATTGAGAGGCAAAAGATGATGAGGGTTTAAGATTTGAGAAAGTGATAAAGGTGAGATTATTACAGCCGCCAATGAGATTATATTTTCAATTCCATGCATTTGTTTGTCTGTCAGGTAGCATGATGGATGCAAAGATTACTGTACGAACAGCCCAATGAAGAACCCATTAAATTTGTGAATAAAATGACGAAATTTTAATTACACTCAACAAAAATATAAACACACTTTTGTCCTATTTGTCTGACACCCATTTTCTATGAATTAAAGTAAAATACATAAGATTTCCTATATGGAAACAAAGGGCTTATATCTCACAAATTTGATAAAATCTGTATTAGGGAGCACTTTGCTTAAATAAACTTTTCACCTGGTAGATGAGACACATCAAAATGCTAATTAAAGAGCTGGATTACTGCACAGATGTGTCTCAGACTGGTCACAATAAAAGTGTGCAGTTGTTTCATGTAACACAGATGCTACAAGTTACGAGGGAGCGTGTCGTTGGCATGCTAATTGTGTGCAAAAACAACAGTTTTGCATTTATATTTTTGTTGAGTCTAAAGCAACAACAGTGCAGGACACAGAGTTGGCTTTTTGTTCATCTTAATTCAGGGGTAGATCTAGGATTTTTTTTTTTTTTAACCACAAGGGAATACTGGCCCTTGATGAAGGTTTCTAGTTTACTTTTGTGTAAATTCTGCCCAGGCCACTGCCTTTTCTACTTGGGTACCCCCATTGGAAAGCTCCCACAGTCTCACATTTGGAAACATTAGCCACACCAATCTGCCTACCGACGAGCACGCAGCACTCCAGCTGAGGTTTCATGTCAAACGCTCACGCTTGCTATTTGCTTCTCCCGGCTCTTCTGGGACCGTGAGACAGACCATGTCATGCTGCTCCTACCAGGGACTGTTTCCAAGTTTACAAACTGGATTATATTCACTGCCACTTGCTCAGGACAGGTCCACATTAAGATACAGCCACCATTATAACCATCGACGGTGAACTGTTTTTTTTTTTTCTTTTTTTCTTTAGATTAACGTCTGGAAGTAACAAAAAAGTCAGAGACTTCATCAGAACTTGATGAGAGCCAAAACATCACTGAGTCCCTATTATGCTTCTGTTTTATCCCTCAGATTCAGGCCGGTATTTGTGTTATTCATGTTCGCACACGGCAGAAAACTTCGAGCTTTTAAAATCATAGGGAAGCTATATCAATTTGAGAACTAAAAAAAACATCCCTTTTCTCTCTCTGTCAGTCTGACTCTTTGTTCCACACTCCTACACATGGCGGCCTTAAAACAAATTTAATTAAAAACGGGACAGGATAATTAATAACTTGTGAAAGGGGACAAAAGAATGATTCAGATGACTACGGCTGATTTCAAAAAGACTCAAGGTGCTTTGTGCGTTTTTTGATTTTCGGAAAGAGTTGGATTTGTCGCAAATCAAATAAGGTTTTAAATTTGAGTGACATTTTGTCTACAAACAAGGAATGTCTAAAGACAACTAATTTTCCTCATTGTAATGGAGTTTACATGCAGCATATTTTATTGTACCATTCTACCTTCAGAGTTGGAAAATAACTACTGAATCCCCATTTTCAGTTGGGTTAATCAAGCTCGACTGACAGCATGCAATATAGCCTTTAGAATATTTTACACTAATGACTTAGAGCATCCAGTGGTGTACAGAGAGAGAAGTGCAAAATGTAATGTTATTGATGCAACAGTTGTCATTTGAATAGGCAATCAGTCAAAGAAGACTATATAAGACTATATACAAATACTATTATGTTCATATTATTTCATGTCTTGTGCATCAGACCACTCATCACATTCAAATCATATGCAGCATTACAGTAACCACAAAACATTAAACGTCATTAAGAGTTCTCAAAACCATGTATGTTAAGAGCACGGTTACACGAACTTGTACAGGTAAGATTAAGATCCGACAATATGGTCTGTTAAACTATTTAGAGAGTTTTGAGCTACTATGTCTGCTGTGAATCATTCTATGAGGATGGATGATTTTTTTTCATGTCATATTGTCACATCGTCCATAAATTATCGCCTTTCCAGATTAAAATAAAGGTGTTCTCATACTGTTCCAAACATTTTATGCAAATCATACGTTTATTTGATTTAAAACCTCCACATGTGTGCAATGCATGGATTAGACATTCAGCATCATATATTATTAAGCTTGAGTGCATTTCACGTCTCGACCCTTGCATCACAACATCATATACAGGACTGTTTGCTTTATTTAATAAGATGTGCTCTTGTATCTGTATTTGCTTCTATACAGTGTGAACATTCTCTCTCTCTCTCTCTCTCTCTCACAAACACACGCTCACAAAGAGAAACAAAATGCGAGTGCACAAGTGTTCTGACAATCCATGTTTTGGTTTTACAATCAAGCGAGAAGAAATTGCACATGAATATTGCATTATGGAGTGAAACACACTCGCGACAGCAGGTCGATATCGTTCATTTATTTTCTGATGCAACTGCTTTCTGCACGGTTACAGTGTCTCTCTGATGCGTCGCAACCAAAACAAACATCTCACCTCCGGCGATAAGTACATTAAACTCTAGCAGACTCTAAATCTCTTATGAGCAACAATAAAGAAAAAGAAAAGAGAAAGGAAAGGAGCCTTCAGGTCTCTGATAGCTTTCAGTGTGCATGTTTGTCGGTGCATGACACACAGATGCTGAATGCTCAGAATAATGCTGAGAGAGGCGGAGGCCACTGATATGGTCAATTAACGTAGCACTGCTCTGAGTGTCGAAAAAGTAAAAGCTAAAACATAGCATCCATTTTGTTTTATTTCAGTCCCGTCTGCAGTCGGAAGAAACTCTAAAGGACAGCTCTTGATTGAATAAGATTTATGGATCAATGTTTCATCCTCAAAACCCTTTTTTAAATGACTTCAGGCAATTACTAGAGAGCTTTCCTGAGGTCTCTTCTCTGGCTTCGCCCTTCTCTACACCGCCCCCCTTTACTTTCCCTTTACTTGCATCACTCTCATCTGCCTTTATAGAGTGAATTAGTAAATGACAGCACTAATAAAAGAGCAGCCAGTCAGAGCTGACTGATTGAATTAATGAAGCAACATAATCATAGCTGATCTCTGGAGTTATCTACAAGCCGAGGCATTCGAAGCATCGGGCGGAACACACTGGAGACGGTCTGGCTGCCTGCTACATCTCGGCATCTGTTCCCTGGAAATCCCATCATCACTTAATTGTTCCAGATAGAAAGTTGCAAATTGTCTAAAAGAGCTCTCACGTCTCTTTAATTTTCTCAATTAATTCGCGGAGATGCTTGTTTTGCTTAAAGCAGCATACACTGCTTACTGGGATGTGTTATCAAATTTTACAGACACACCTCGTGAGCCAACAGTAGGATCAATTCAGGATTCAAACAACTGCCCTCTGGCTTTAACATATTTCTGCAACTCTACAAAAGAGCACACTGCTCTTATTGTGCTGCTTGTAAGATATTTAAAGCAAAGAATGGTATATTTAATTTGTAAATCAATATATGCGGCTTCAATGTTTTGGGTTATTCATATCTTACAGGACAGAGTTACAATCTGCTAGCTTCCACTGGAATGTTTGCTTTCATCGCGTCAAGCAATGAATCCTGACAGATATTTTGGGGTGTCTCAGCTTGGTTATAAAGTCTAACTGAGGACAGACTGCTACCTCAAATACAAAGATTCTTACTGCATAATAAAAGCTCTATTTCATCCCAATGGCTCCAGGAATATCATCGAATCAGCAGAAAATGGCTTCTGCAAACGACAGATGTTTGACAAATTTTGATTTTCATCACAGTTTTTAATATTATGTTGTGACAATGATGTAACAATACATCATTGTATTGATACACATATACTGACCGCCACAAAAAAAGTGGATGAAAAATTCCCGCATTTCTCATTACAGATTTAGAGACGACACCAAAATGTCAGCTGAAGTAGTCCCAAAGAGTGGCCCCTTCCTTTTTCAACAGTTTCACCTGTCTCACTCCACAAAAAACTCCTGTTCTTCATAATGAAGCAGCACACATATATGTAATCTGAACATTATATCATACTTATTGTAATAGAAATGTTCAAAGTGACTTTTTGATCTGGAGACTTGGCTACAGCAGGGCGACCTTCCATGTGCCTACATGGAAAGACAGTGAGCTGTCTTTGAGATCAGCTGATCTATCTAAGCTCGTGGGTACGACTTTTTGATGGAACTATAGCATTTTTGCCGTGTTATTTTGGAGTGGAATGTCTTGACAGCTATTCACTTCAGGCTCAATTTTATTGACTTTAGTGATTCCTTGACTTTTCATCTACTGGCACTATCAGATCAGCATGTTAAATTTTCCAGTAATTAACCAAATATTTGCCAAATTAATTACGTTCAACCACATCTGTTTGCTAATCAGCAAGAGCATGCTAACGTGCTAGAATAAGCAATAGAAAATGGATGGATGGATGGATGGATACTAACGTGCTTAAGAAACATATCGATAATATGAAGAGTGAAGGAGTGAAGGTGTGAAGGTCATAATACATGGAGGAAAAGAAGAGATCCTAATAGATTTTTTTTTTTGTACATTTAATCTTTTATATCGACCCATTTTCTATCAGACTGAAATTGTTTTTGCAATGTACACACTGTTTCAGATTTGATCTCATGCTGCAGTAGCTCGAAAAACCTTATACCAGTCAGACAGATTAATGAATAAAATTCTCTCACAAGACACCCCACCCATTTTCATTTTTGAATACTCCTGCCTATGGTGTGTCATATTCCAACACCCTCTATCAACAGACAGAAGATGATTAAGGACGATCATCCTGCTTTTCCACATTGTGCTTAAACATTGTGACTTCAAACATCTGCATTTCCTGTCCAGACAGAACAAATACAAGATGTGACGAAGAGGCATAGAAGCCATAGCCCTGTGATGCTTTGTCTTTCACATATAAAACACCATTAAACACCAACATCACCCTCATGCCGGCGGCCGTGCACCCCACATGGCAATCAACAAATTTCACACACTCTCTTACACCCTACGCTTTACCACCGGCTGCAGCCATGTTATTAGTTCCCATCTCTGTTTATTTATCACAAGATTCCTGTAAATAATTGGTATTTGTGGTGGAGAGCGGCAGTTTGAGAGAGGCACTGATACCCAGTCTATTAACTTGTTGACACTTTGGGGTCGGCCTGGCTCTGGGCTAATGCGGAGTGTGACAGAGCAGAACCATCTTCATTATTCTGCTGTAATGTTTCATCACTTCAGGCCTGTGCACTGACGGCCACCTCCAGCCCTGCCCCTACCTCTCCTCTTCTTCTTCTTCTACTTCACAGTGTCTCTATAAATGCTGCATGCTCTGCAAGCCATCTTTTCCATTGATTATTCATGTATTTCACCCTCCATCCATCTATCTTCTTCAACTTCCATCTTTAGTTTCCGTGGCATCAGAGCTTTATTCCGTCATCTTTCTTTGTTGTACTTGCACTCATATTTCTTCCTCTCATTTTGCTTTGCCTTGAGACGTTGCCATCTGTCTGCACTTGCTAGCCCTGTAATGCCCTTGTATTATTTGTGCATCCTCGTCACAATTTTGTTGGACCAAAATCACAGCAGTTGTCTGTAATTTTCTTTCTACTCATTCAGATTTTTTTTTCTCTGTACCACCTTAAGGCTTCTTGTCTGCTTTCGAGGCAACGGAGCCAGGCCAGCAGGTTGTCCTTGGTAGCTGAAAGAATTTTTTAATGACTGCTGCTTGAAAAAAAATATTTTTTTTTCATATCAATAGAGACTGCTATGCTACAAATTCGCAAAAATTGCATGCTTTTAGTTGTAATGAAATTTCAGTACTGGTAGCTGTGGGGACGAGTCAGGGGAACACATTGGCTCTTGAAACATGTCCCCGTTTTACTTTATTTGCATTCTTATTGCAAGTCATTGCACATCTGCATTAGCTATGCCAATTAAAGTTCAGGGAGTAAACAGCATCAAAAATCATTATGCAGTGGAAGAATAACAAGTAACATGAAGCTGTCCACAGGAATATCTCACTGCCTTTGCTTTGCTTCCCCAGACTGTCAACTTGTCACTTGCTCTGTCAGGAGCTTTTAAGTCACGCTAGCAGGGATACATGAAAGAAGAAACTAACCACCTTTTTCAGTAAGATTAATTGACACAAATGTGTGTGTGTGAGTGTGTGTGTGTGTGTGTGTGTGTGTGTGTGTGTGGGGGTGGGGGGGTTGTCTGACAGCATCGCTTTAAATTCAAAATGTGACCTCTATAACACATCCTTCCCAATTCGCTCACCAATTTCCTCTGTCTGTCCTCCCCACACTGTCTTCTAAACCCCAATCTCGAAATTACCGCTTGTTTTTGCTTTCATTCCAATGTAAATCAAAGACAGAGGAAAATAATTAATGGCTGTTTGAAATGTACTTCTTTTAGATACGTGGACTATGTGCTATTTGTTGTCTGGAAATCTCAAATCCCTGCGGAAGACAGGCCTCCGTGGTGTTGCTGGTCCCTATATTGTAAGGTGAATTTCACAACAATGAGAGCAAACTTCAGTTGAACACAAAAAAAACTCTAAACAACAGGACTGTGTGGGAATAGGTGCTGATCTTTGAATTTATGGTAGACATGTAGAGACAAATAAGTATTCACATTCACACCTATTGGCAATTTTGAGCCACTGCCACTATTAACTCAAAATGCATTTCTCTGGAGTGTGAGAGGAAGCAGAAAGGCCCCAGCAAGCCGGTGCTAATCAGTGCTGGCCTCAAACCTGCAGCCCTGTCATCACCTAATTTATAAAACTGATTCAAGAAAGTAGATGACAACACTTTTCTCAGTCGAGCACCACCCACTTAAATCCAGATTGAGTTGAGCGAAAACAAAAGTTAAAAAAAAAAAAAAAAAAAAAATCAGAGACATCTGTATGCTTAACTGGTCAAACTTTTGCAGAAAGTGTTTCTCACAATAAGAAGTTGAGTTTCAGGTTTTCGGGCCTGTTAAAATCACCCATGACCGTGCTGTATGTTTACCTGCCACTGCTGTGGCAGTCTGGGGTCTGAAAACAGCTGGACTGGCCGTGTCAACACATCCCCCCACTGGGCCGTATATTCCCTGAGTTCCCAGCCAGCTAGTGTGATATGATGAGGACCATCCTCCTTTCTGCTGTGGGGAAGTTAGTGCTCCAGTCCGCCGTCAGTCATGCTGAACATGCTGAAGAAGTGCAGCTGGATGACTATAAGGTCCGAGTGACCTCTGTGTGAGACACTGCCATGTTTCTCTTATGTTAAACCCATTTATCAATGTATAAGGTCACCATGCTGCTGCTTATTTTATATTACTGCAAACTGATGCCTATACCAAAGCTGTAATGTATTTTTGATTCATTTTGTTAAAAAAAAGACTCACTGAATTGCTTTTATTAAATCTATTTTGATTTGGGGTTTTTTTTTCCTTATGTCCAAAATGGGAATTTTGGCCATTTCCAGTCAAAATTAATCACAACATCTTAATTGGTTCCTCTTATATACCCCAAAACACCCACCTGACTAAAACTGAAAAAATTCCCTGGTGTTTTCTCGTCATTCTCTGTCAAGTTTTGTGTGTTATGGTCATTTTGGCTTTTTCTGCACTGTATGAAGCTTGTTTATGTTTATAGGAACAAGCTAAACCTATGTCAACCCGACAATAACCTGCTTCTTTGCTCTGCATAATAATCTACTTTGACAGCTTCAGTTTCTTATATTGTGATTTTCTGAAATGCCACGATACAACATTTGAAATAACTGTGCTGCTACAATGAATGAATGTCTACGTATGGGGTCAGTGATGAAGAGTCTTAGATCTTATTGTCTGCCCACTTGATCTTTGGACTGTATATCTAACTGGAGAAGATGTGCTTGTATGCTTCAGTTTCTTGAAACTATGCTGAAGCCCTGCAGCATTTGAACCTTTCTTTCTGTTTCGGTTCAGGTGTATGACTGTTTCTGTGCCACGATTCCCTTTGTATTGGCCCCGCAGCTAATCAAGCTTCTCTTTCTGCCTAGCTGTCAAGCATACAAATTCCTGGCAGCACACTCTTATTAGCCCCGAGTCTAAAGCGCACCAAAGTCACCTGACAGGCGCTCCAGGCCCTGCAAGAGCAATTCTTAAGAAGCTTGTCATTCTCATAGACACTTGTGGATGTGAGCTGATGACTTTGCATCTTTTATCTGAGAGTTTCCCCTCCCACCTCGGCATCTGCATTCAGGATATATTATTTCAGTGGAAGCGGGTGCCAACTGTTGTGTTAGTTGTTGCAATAATTGTCACACATCTGAATATTAAGAAAAAGTCTTCCCAGTGTTATACATCTCATGATGAATGAGTAAGGATTTATATCACAGTCAATGGCCAAATTGTAAATGAACAAAATACTTCTCTCCTTTTCAAGCTGTGTAACATGACAAAAATATAAGCTTAATAAATGTTTGCTATATTTTCCGGAGGTTTCCAAATTTACAGATGAAATATGTTGGCCATCAGGACACATCAAGGACTGGAATTGAGGATTTGCGCTGACAGTTTTGACTCAAACTGGCTTCAGATTCATATGGATATGTTAATATGTTCTTAAGCTCTCATGAATTACCGGCGGGTCGTCATCCTGCTGTGAGCACTTGCAGTGTGCTCACACTGAAGATTATTCTGTTCTTCTCTGGCCGTGACAGAGCCTATGGATTTTTCAATAATGTAATGAATGAGGTGCCACAAACATTCAGCTCTGCTGTTGGCCAGAATGATTTCTCTGTCTACCTCTGCCTCGCTATACGTTGCTCGTATTGATTATGATGAGGCTTGCTCCTTTCTAGTTATTACAATATTGATTTCATACAGATGCAAATAGAAAGTTCTAATAGAAATAGAACAAATAGAAAATTAAGTTTTTAGGAGGATGAGAAATAAGACCAGAGCTCATCAGTATGGGAGACAGTTCAGGTACCATGAGATGGAGCTTTTCTGTGTGTTGTCGTGGTCTGTGTCAGAGTTAAACTGAAATGAAATACTGTATGTTAGTGCATCTCAAAATATTAGAATACATTTTTTTTTTTTTTTTCACGCACACATCATGTGATAGATAGCCTGCAATAGCTGTCTCTCTTTGATGGGTGATGATACTATCAAAACTCATGGCACTGGGTAGTCCTGTGACAACAGCACACTGCACTTTCAAATTATCACAACTAATACAAAATCACAGCGCAACCTAACATATAGGCATAT
This sequence comes from Mola mola, assembly GCA_001698575.1. Lineage (NCBI taxonomy): Eukaryota > Metazoa > Chordata > Actinopteri > Tetraodontiformes > Molidae > Mola > Mola mola. Next base: position 5,209,341 of record KV751332.1, on the reverse strand, counting down.
AGGCATATATTAAAATCTCGAAAAGTCGAAAATTCGAAAATCTGCTTCTGTATCACACCAGGTTTACTCAAGATATGATTAAAGCTCGGGGCCGCAGAGCCTGGGGTAGTGGTGCCCCTGGATTCTGGGAGGATGGATGGGGTGGGGAGAGGGGTAGAGGGGTCGAGGGGCGATTGATAGTGGGCATGGGAGGTGGTGGCCTTCTGGGTGTGGACGGGGCCTTGGCCCTGGGCCACTGGCTGGGGGCTTGTCATGCATGGTGGGTCCTCCACCCTGGTCTCCGATTGTTTCCCTCGGGCATTCTGAAGCGGCCGCCGGACCAAGTAAGCCTGGCTTTCTGTCAGCTGGGTGGGGGCAACAATTGAGGGGGGAGGGGGTGCTCCTTGGGGCTGCGGGGATGGTGTTCAGCTTCCCTCGTCAACTACCTACAACATCCAATGACAAACGTACACGCACACGCACACACACACACCACAATGGATAGTTGTGTAGATGCAATTGCCTCATGAACATTACTGGGTTAGTCCTTTAGTAATTTTCGTTACAATTGTAATTGTATGTATTTTGGGCTCTCTTTGCTACCACGGTAAATACAATGGTTAATTTGCATTGTGAGCCCTACGCTTAGTGCTGTTGCAGTAAGCTGTTATAGTTATAATGGCTATCATTGTTACTGTTGTTGTTATTGTAGTAGTTGTGTTGCTGTCATTATAGTAGTTGTTGTTGTTGTTGTTGTGCTCTTCGTGTTCCCCAACCCCTCTGTATTCCCTAACCTATCTCTTTTTCTCTCTTTCTATCCACTCTTTTGTCTCATGCAATCCAGTAGCCATGCCAATAAAGGTAAACATAGATCTCAACACTAACTACACTTAAGTGACTTTTTTTGTCTTCACTGAAGTGTCCTCAATGTATCCCTTCAGTTTGTTTCCACAGTCAGAAGGTCTGGGCGGGATTACATCCCCTCAGTTAATGTCTGTGTCTGTTTGCTCCCTCCTCAGAGCCTATAATAAAGCAGAAAGCCAGTCTCCATCCCAACTCAGCCTCCCCTGGTGTGCGACCTCAATTACAGAGGCAGAGAGATTACGGGTCAGAATTAAAACCATTTTTAATCTGTATACATTCCTCTCTGACTCATCTATCTCCTCTCAAACACCGTCTTCAGTGTCCTGGAGAAGGTGGTCTCGTTTAATAAACAGTCATTATGTTTGCTGCACATTCTTCCATCACTTCTTTATATCACATGCACCTTTATCACTTTCGTTTTTAATTTTCACAACACATCAATAATGTTTGGCTGACTTTCAAACACACAACCAAAAATCATTACTGTTTGCTGACATTGCTGTCAGATCTTGTGTACATGTAAAAATCATTACCGAGCAAAGGTTGTTTTAACTTCTTATTGGCTTTTTAGTGTTGCAAATTGAAGGTTGTTAAGTTCATTTTTATAACACTTTTGTATCTTATTTTACACTTAAAAGGAAAGTATTAGCCTTAGTGTACAATAACAGTGACCATTATACAGGTCCCCAATTCAACCATGGGTTGATCTATTAAATGCATTTGTAGTGCCTTCCATGTGACACACACAAAGGAAATATACTGTAAATGAAACAAAATCTAAAAGTAGCAAGGGAAGAAATGAAAAAGAAGCAGTACATTATTTATACTTGCACACACACATCCTAACACACTTCCGTGTATTCGTGTAAACTATTGACAGTCTGGATTCGTTTTGATGAAATTTTACAGTACACATAAAGAAACCAAACTGCACAGTGTTCACTGAATATATGTACTGTATATATCAATTTGTCTAATGCTTTAACACCATCATTAGCTCTTCTAATCAGCCTCTTACCTGTGCATTAGTTTTGCAGGTTATCGCTTCTTTTTGGATTGTCACAGTGATGCTGGCTCTCATCCGAGGACATGAGATCTTGGCTGTATGATGGCCAAATTATCACCTGCTGATTTCTGAAAAAGATCAACAAAGTTACAAACTGAGAAATTTCAGCGAAGTGAGATGCCCAAAAACAATGCCAGTTTACCAAAGATTTTACACAAAGTACATGAAGAATTGAATTTCTTGTTGGGGTGAGTGATGAGTCTGCAGAGGTATTAACATCGAAAATCCCCACACTGATCTTTGATTTGCATGACTAGATCAAGGGTCATTGACTGGAACTGGAAAGTGTGAAATCCTTCAATTGTAGAATTTAAAAATACTGTATTTTTCACTTAATTTAGTTCTGGTAATACGCCTGGACACTTTTATGTATGTTGAAAAAGATGAGTTTTAGTTTGAAGCATACATTGTTACTGAAGGACCTTGGTAAAATTAAAACACTGATGCTTTAGACCATTTAGCTCAAAGCTAACTGTAATGTTAATTTATGTTGCTTCTGACTTCCACCACTTTAGGCTACCACACATAAATGGCTGGTTTTATTGGCATTGCAGCAAGACATCTGTTTGTGTATTTATGTTTTGTGTCTGTTAGGTGTTTATGATCAAGAGGAGGGGTGCAGGTGAGTAAGGAGGAGAAAAGGAAAAAAAAAAACCCACATCCCTTCAAGAAATTCATTCTTAAATCCCTTCATCCCCCTGTTACTCTGCACATTTCCAGACTGTTCGCCACGTTCTCTCCAGCCTCTCAATATCAGCAGAGAGCACCGGAGATGCAACCATTAAGTTGGATAATTTACCCGCAAAGCAAAAGTCCTGAAAGGGGCCTCTGCCATTGTGTGCATTTCAATAGAGAGGAAGAGCTTTTGTGTAAAACCTCACCCTACCACACTGCAGGCTTTTAAGATCTGTACTCAAAGGGATGAAAAGACAGTCAGGGATGAGCCTGACATTTGCCCTGACATGACTCTCATTCGTGCTAAATGAAAGGAGAGATCACAAACAACTAAATATTAAAACTTAAAAATGAATTTTATGCTCTAAATGTTCTCTAAATGGTAAGCTTCTCAATGATACATGTTTACAGAAGTGTTGTTGATCTGTAAGGCATGCCAACATATTTAAAAGAACTAACAGCTGTGATCTCAGCCTGACTCAGAGTGAGTGCAGTGACATCACAGACACGCTCCGGCTAACATTTATTACATCATAACGTCTCACTTTGTGCACATGTGAGGGTGAGGGTGCTGTGTATTTTTATTTTTTTTTTCGTGTTGTGTGTGCGCACATTTACCGTATGTGTGCTGCGTTGACTGAAATTATGTCATATAAATGTAAACGTTTACGTCTCCGGATGGGTTTTAAGCCTTGAGGTAAAATACATGTGCTTCCGAATGTACAGCGAGGGGACAAACTCCAGCAGATGCAGCATGAGAAATTGTGTAGATTTAGACTATAAATGGAATGAGATGTTTTGACTTTGATGTGTATAGCCATTTGTGATTTTTCTCACCGTAAATGCAGAAGCATCTAGAGTTATTCATTTGTGTGTTTTGTACACCACGGTTGCTTTTTCAGGTTTACAATTCTCCTGTCATCCTTACTGACTGCTGACTTGAAAAGAAATCTCACAGCATGAAACAGGTTGAAGGTGGAACAAATGCACGGTTTTACAAGCACACACCATGTAGGGGAAGAGTCCACATATCTAATCTGAATTTACCGGGTTAGCGTCTGATGATTAGCACTATAGACAACATACAGCTCTGGCTGATGACACGGTTTTGTTTTCCAAGTACTGTCAGGTACACCATTTGGAGAGTGACACAATGAATGTATCATTAAGTACTTGGATTAAACCATATGGAAATGTGACGGAAGAACTGAAGTGTTGCAGTAAAAGTGTAAAAAAACCAGTCTAAACCTTGTGTATTCAACACCAGTTTTCCCCAAAATATAATCATTTCAAGGTAGAATATTTTGGTGTGCAAAATATCCTTTAAAAACATAGACTTCATCATGCATGGTAATCTATTCAAAGAAGTTTGTTAGGGAAGTGATTACCCACATGGAGATTCAGGTGTGTTACTCCAGTAGATGATAACGTGACTTCTAGCTGATAGCCTGAAGCAGAGAGAAAAGAGGGCTATGGAGGTTTGGTAAGCTCACTGCTTTCTAACCAACCACACACCTCTGGGTTGTTTTCAATTTACTGTAGTTGTAGTCGTAGTCTTGACCCCAACAGACTGACTCACCCAAATGATGTCCCTGCAGGCATTTTTTTCAGACGTACCTCCTTCTGGAGCCACACAGGACTTTATGCAACTGTTTTTTTTTACCTATGCAGGTGTAACAATGCCTGCAAACTGACTGATGTGAAAAGTTTTTTAAAGTAAGAATTACAACCCAGCATTTGTATTGAGTTAGCCCATAGATTTTTTTATCTGCCAAAGTGAGCTGTTTCAGTGAGGATATTTTTCAGAAAAATAGCAGCTATTTCATGCATTTGGTGACATAATGAGTGATTCAACTGAGATTCATTTGCTGAAATTGTAAACAAGGCTGTGATTTGGGTCACATTCTGTACGCTGCAAATAATTTACTCAAATTGAGGTTACTGACTCAGAAGCGAACCAAACAGAGTGAGCAGGCCTGCACAGTTGTATTTTACATTTGCAGGCTTTCTCTATCCATCTTGGAGGATGAGGGTTTAACAGCACCTTTCAGTCATTATCTTTTATGCTTACAATGACAGGCCTGCCCTATCCACCGGCAGAATTATTCGTCGGCAGTGTTTTATCATTAGGGCCACTTTTGTTCTCAAGACACTTCCCTCCCTCGCTCTCTCTACCTCCAGTCGCGTCAAGAGGACACATTATGCCTGTGCATTGTCATGGAGTGTGCAATTTGGCGGATGATGAGGCATAATGACATACACTCCCTTGGCACTAAATCCAATCATAGGTAAGGAATTAACATTACTATATTAATATTAAATCCAAATTGTCACTATTTTGTATCAGCACTCCTCAGGCCTAATAGACTCATACATATCAAAACATTGTCTCAGGCCAAATTAAAGCACATTATCGCTTCTCTTAATGAGTGTGTGATATTCAGTGGACGCAGAACGTTACCCTCTGACCCCCCCCCCCCCAATTGTATCACTGAGCATTCCGGGCCTCTCCTCTCCATCTGTCACCTCGTGTCTCTCACTCTGTGCTCTTTCAAGGTCCTTCGCCCTTCACCCTATCAACAAACAACCCCTCCACGGCCTCTCTCTCACTTGTTTTTGGCCTACTACAAGGTTTGCAATCTCACTGGTCTGCATTTATCGGAAATGAACTAAGGCGGTATTGTACCCCCCTCCCTAGAGACATACTCTCCTCCCTCAAGCAAGCAAAGTCGTTGGTTGCAGCTCTTACACATCCTCCTCACCTGTTTTTTTTTTTTGCTGTTGTTTATTTTAAAGTGTCTGTTTGATAGTCTGTGGGAACTGCTTCTCTTTCTTCTTCCTTCCCTCCTCTAGGTGGCTTTACTAATGTAGCCAGCAGCGATGTTTTAGCTGAGGCTCCTCTCCACTTCACTACTGTCCCTGTTATATCCTGAGCTTTCAGATCCGGATCAGTTTGGTGGAGCTTTCAGATCTACCAAACATGTGAATGTGCAAAATATTCAATGCTTAGATGCCCTTTAAGAGCCTATGTTCAACACTTTTTTTTTTTAATGTCTTTAAAAATGTTTAAAGCTTTTTTTTGCCTTTTGGCTATTTTCGAGATAGTTTTTTGTGTACTAAGGCTGTAAATTTGTTTTTGACCTTAAAAATCATTATGCATTTTTAATAAGAGTCTGAATTTTAAAGCCTTTTAACAAATAGCGAATTAGATGGTTGTTGATAAGTTGTTTGTTTACAGCACACAGCTCTACATTAATTTTTGATTTAATTTGATGCGACGTACCTCTGCACAGTTGATAATTTGTTAAAGTGTATGTGAAAAATACTCAATCAGTTGGGTTTATACCTCCTCCACAGTCCCCCTGTATTAAAATTCCGGGATCCTCCCCTTTATTCAGATCTGTGGCGAAACTGAATGGGTCGGCCCATACCCCTGCTCATCCAGCTAATAGAAAACAAATCAACAAACACACAGGAACAAAAATGTTACCTCCTCGGTTTTAAAATGAATTAATCTTTATCTATTATAATTAAATCAGTAAATCTTTTTATTTTTGTGTGTAGTTTTAATTAGGTTTCCTTTTTATTGTTAATTTGTTAATTCAAGATATCCTCTTGAAAATGAAATAATACAGAGATAAGCTGTTTATTGTTTTGGTAAAAACGATAGCTGTGCATTTTACATGGAAAATGTAATGCGATCTGTTTTTGTTGTTGTGGTAAAACAATCTTTTTGTTAAAGCATCCGAGTTGTTGATGGAAAACACTTCAGACTGTTTTATGTTCACACACAAAATAAACAATGGAGAATAAGAGGCCCTCTCTGAATGAACTCACGGAGCAGTGAGTGTGTGTGTGTGTGTTTGGGCCACTTCTCTTAATAATAGCAGCCCTACAAGGACAAAAGAGCATATAATGACACATCTTCACTCATCCAAATCAGAACAGTGGTGTTTGAAATGTCACCTGAGAAACTTTTACTTCCATGTGTTTTATGGCATTAGCGATTGTGTAAAATCTATCATCAAATGTGCCTACATTGTTGAGGTGATCAATCCGGAGTTACCACCCGCCCCCTCTCAGTGTCCTCAGGTTCAAAAAAACCACTATGAAATATGACGCTTAGAAGCCCTTTAATCAGACAAAATGCAAAGTGCCCTCTAGGGTGGATTTCAACTTACTATAATGTAAATGAATGACTTTTTGCACTGGGGCTCTACTGCACAAAGCTGGTGCCCTTTTATTGATAATTTTACCCCTGCCCCTCAAAAATCCTGAGTGTGCTGCTGCCGTTGGATACATTGTTCCAAATATTTGTATGGTTTATGATAAATATGATCACATTCAGCACAGCGGGGAGCTAATTGTGAATTCAAAGCTGGTGACTACAATCAAATGTCAGTTGTACTGCAAGTCTTATTAAGTGTATAAATCAATTTTCTCGCAGAGGAGGCCTTAGTAGATTTAATTTAGACTATCAGACTATTTGGCATTTGGATTTCTTCACTGCAGAAGCCCAGTAAGGGTATAGGGAAAAGTGCAGCCTTAATTGCCAAACAGCAGATTCAGAAGTCAAATCCCTCCCAATGTGGCTTTGCATTGGAAGGGAAGATAAACCCAACCACTGATTTATTGAAAAGTTTCGAAAAGTGCGCAAAGGTAAAATGACACTGACAGCACTGAAGTTGAAAGATTGAATGGCTATGCTGCAGGACTGTTTCAAAAGGATGCAAATGAAAGGAACAAGATACAGCCAACAGGCACAGTTTGAGCTCAGATATGATGGAATGTTGTAGGGCAGGTGCAACATGGGCCACAGGGAAAAAAGAAACCGTAATGGAAGAAATCCAAGAGGAGGCTGCAATGCTTATCAAAAAGCACTCTTGAGCGAAGCAGGGTCAGAGGCTGAGCTGTGAGGACATGAAGAATCTCAGCTGAAGAGGGCTGTGGAGAATGAAACCAGTTGTTATATATTAGCATTGGGTCTGAAAGCATTTAATTTAACTCATGTATTCACCAAGATCTTTAAATCTGAATGGGAAAAGACCTTATATTCACTATGTTCTTTCACATAAAGGGGTATCAAAACATCCTGGATTCCTTTCCAAAGGCTTTCACAC
>KV751332.1:5163224-5201604 GCA_001698575.1 Mola mola | reverse complement strand
CATGTCATTGCAGCTATAGTCTATATGGTCAATAAAATCAGATTGGCCCTGAACTTATAAATGAGCTATTATCACAGAGTCCAATTTATGGCATCATCAGATAATCCTTTCAAGGCAGTCAAAAACACAATGCTCACATACATTTATCGCCACAAAACAAAATTTGCATTTTGGAGTTCTCAGGATAAGTCTTGTCATAAAATGGGTTGACTTCAGCAGCAGTGTATTTCTGGTAGGCTGAGTGCTGCAGCATTGTCATACTGCATAATTAGCCATTAGTGTGTATCTCTGTAAGGCAAGAGAGGAATTGTATGTATATAGCCAGTACAGTGAGGGTTACAATATTCCCTATGGAAGAAACTCTCTTCCATAGGGAATAATTTTATCAACATGAAGGCAATCGGCAGTCTGACATGACTTTAATGAGGCATTTAACAGGCGTCAGGTAGTCTTAAATAGGGAGCAGTGCAGAAACTCCCAGAAATCACATGTTAGAGTGTATATAATATAAAATACCTTGTATAGTTCCAGATTAACACCTGAACCATGGCCTGATGTAACTTTGCCAACAACAATAAGATCTCAGGTAATATAAGTTTTTGGTACAGATTAAACAAACATGACATGACAATTAATGAGATTTAAAGAGGAGCTCAAAAGCTGAAGTGCTTCAGCGGTGATAGTCGTGCAGCGGTTAAATAACATAAACACGCACCCAAAGCAGTGAGCAGTAACTGCAGAGCTGGGTAGCCTGTGGACTGCAGATGTTCATGACGGCTATTTTTCTCGTGTTTATGTGATTATGACATTTTACTGAGTTGTTATTTTATCTATTAGCCTTAACTTGATGAACATGGCCGCTCACATCACTCTCACTTTTTAGTTGGTTTGCTCTCAAAGTTTGGCTTCTTTTGCTGTTTTTTTTTCCAATTACACGACCCCCAGCTCAAATCAAAGACGTGCTTCATGAAACTCGGTGCGCCATACCAGTATTTCCAAGTTTTTATCCAAAACGACATGATGCTACCTGCAGGTTAATAAAATACATAAGTTCTTTTATTGCAAAACTACTCAGGGTTTGCAACCAGTGACACGAAGGAGACCATGTGACCTGTGAGCGCGGATACTCCTTTTTATGAGTGAACAACTGTTTATTATGTTTATTATGATGTCCAGCCAAGACTTGAAGAAACAAAAAAAGAAATGCCAATATAAAAACAAACTGCAGAAAACACCATGAATCTGTCAGATATTGTGAACAGCAAAAGTAAGCGACAAACAAGTTACATTTTGGATAATGTTATTCATCCATTTTCAGAATTTGGGAAAATGGGAAGATGAAGGAATGCAGGCTTGATGGCATTTGAGTTTTAAAAAATACGTACACATACTTATAATGTCATTCCCAGCCATTATCATAATCATCTTTGTAGTTGAAGTCTCCCACTAAACACTCCAACATGTAAACATATCTCTGCAGCCAAAGCGCAGTGACACACAGAGAGATTTCAAAAGGGACAATTCAAAAGGGAAATACTGAGATAAAAGGACTTTTGCTCTCTGTGTTGCACCAAACTATGCTTTCAAAACACATTAAAAATAGAAGAGTGTCAGTAAAAACAACAAACAAAAAAAATCAAATTCAACTCATCGGCCTGAAATCATTGAACGCCACATTTATGATTTAGACATTACATAGCTGTCAAAACAACCCTACAGTGACTGAGGCTTCATTCACTGCTGTAAAAAGATAAAGTCATCTGTAACAGCTCAGTCGTTCAGACCTGGGAACCGCGTGGACAATGAAAACACTGAATGAGATGAGCACATTTAGCTGGCTGCGATGAGGACGACCTAATAGAAAATATGGAATGTATGGAGATGTAAGGCTGGATTGGATGAGCTTTTAAGACGTAACATTTTTTTGTTGTTATAACTGACGCAAAATACGTTCATACATTCTTACTAATGTGTTATTGTCATGTTGTTGTGTTCTGTACAAGTGACATCTATTGCACATCTGTCCGTCCAAGGAAGAAGGATCCCTCCTCTGTGGTTCCTCCTGAGGTTTCTAATTTTTCCCCGTTTAGGGTTTTTTTTCAAGTTTTTTTAAGTTTTCCTCACCTTGTTCCGTGCAGTTTGTAAAAGCCCAGTGAAACAATTTTCAATTTGTGATTTTGGGCTATACAAATAAAATTTGAAAGCGTATCAATAACGCAACAATAAGAGCATACGTGTTGCTTTTCAAAACCTATCTTTGATCTGAGAGGGTTTAAATTTCAAAATGTTTTATATAACAGTGCCACCTATGAAAGAAAACTAAGATGTGATTAGATTTTAACGATTTTTAAAGCAGGCAGTCAACACATGGACTCTGTTACTGTTGAATTAAAGTTTTATATTCTAACAATAAATGCTTACATTTAGTTTATTCACACACTTTTCTCTTATCTCTGTGTAATTAAGCATGAAACTTCAACTAAAATTTTCTATTGTGTGACAATGTACAGTCTGCACTTACTTGATAAGACTGGAGTAAATCAAATTATATAGAATTTGAAATAGAGCAAAAAGCATTAAACTAATTCTGCAGGCCTGCAGTCTCTTTATGTTAACACCTGCCGACAGGTGATAAGTTGTTTTTCACCATCACACAGAGCTGTATCAGCCCCAGTTAAAAATTCACATCAGAAGGAACATCCCCCTCGTCCTTACACGCAATCACTGCAAATTGAAAGTACAAGTATCTTCTTTGCAAAATGTTGCATTACAATCAAGGTCTCCCACACAAAATATAAAATAATAATATCCCATGATCACCTTTGTTGTCACTGGTACAGGTGTGGTGATTGTGGTGTGTATGTGTGTTTTGATTCCCCCAGCAAGTTTGAAGGATACAAGATATTTTTGTTTAGTCATTAGTAAGTAAGTAAGTTGCAACTAAATAGTTAAATTCAAACTCTATTTGAAAATGCTGATGTTAAAAAATATTAAATCAAATTAAAAAGTCCTCATATGAGCAATTTCACACACGACTGCAGCACTTTAGGCATGCATAAATATAGATAGATATAACATGAGTAAGCACAAATCAACAGTATGACTTACTTTTTATTTTATTATATCAAGAAATTCACAGTCAACACTCGAGTCCGGTTCTGATGATAATCCAACATGTAACATTCTGATTAATATCACTCATGTTTCCTTTTACATGAGCAGTCTCGATTAGCACTTAATCACTGGCCAATCTTGTGCAAACAGCGGTGACAGACTGGGCGCAAGGCCTACGATTCATCGATCCAGAATCTCTCAACCTGAGAAAATTAGTGCTCCCTGCCACTTTTCAGGATTTTTTTTTTTTCTTCTCTTTTATGCTAAAACCCAATGTTAAATAAAATGAGTATAATTTTATGTACTTCAGAATAATTCTGTAGGGGGAAATTCAATAATAAACAGAAAAAGGCAACAAATTAGCTACCAAAACAGCTTATTCTGTTATTTTGCTTACAGTAGTAGTAAAGACCAGTTAGTAAACTAGTATTTGTGTAATCTAAAGTCAGCGGCTGCTTGTGGTAGCTTCATATTTAACATGCAAACATGATGGTTTTAATTTACTCTGTCAGCAAGAAATAAGAACAGCTGTACAGCACCTCACTTCACTAACAAAAAGTGCAGGCTACAATCTGCAATCGTTTTATAAGCTTGTGATAGTAAATCTGTTTCAACTTTATCACCGAAATCTGCACAGGGTATTATGTTTTGACCAGTTCTTTTGTGATTTTGGCTCTGGAGCCATAATTGCACGTTAAGACGTTTAAAAAAGATATTTAGAATGTCTGCACTTGGAAAAAACGTGGCGTTGCGAGGGGACTACACAAGACTACATTCGGTCGCAATGTTTGAGTTGCTGGTTGGAGATTTGGATATGCATGGACACATCACTGAGGGAGCATCATTGCGGTTCACCACAGAGCTGTTTGTCTCTCTTGTGTACCCTGCACTTCCTGCCATGACAGCCTCGTTTTAGCGTGCAGGGCAAAATTATTTGGTTTGAAGATATAAGATTTCTGCTTTTATATTTGCTTTTTTAATAAAACTACAGTATGCTTGCTTGAATTCACTGTCCTGTGTCTATGTGTCAGTGAGGAGACAAATTCTTGAGAAAAAACAAGAACAGCACACAATATTAGAAACCAGAGAAAATAAGCTGGTCATCTGATTAGACTGCGGCAGTTCTTGCTGCACAAATTATCATATTAATAAGCAAAACCTAATTTTTCCTTACGATTATGAGTTCATGCCTGGGTTCAAATTAATTCATTCTATACAAGTGGTGACAAATTATGTATGTTGACATAAACTTATCTGCAAATGAATGCACTGATTTAATGAATTAATAACCTCATTAACATAACTGCTTATCTTTTTATATACATTATGAGGACAGTGCTGGGATATTAAGCATCTTGAGTGCCTCCTGGGGCAGCACAGTGGCTCAGTTGCGATTACTGTCGCCACACAAAAAGAAGTCATGAAATTTGAACTTGCGCAGTGCTGAGTGTGCAGCTGTTCTCTCCTGTGTTTGCTCCTCTTTCCTCACACATCAAATTAAAAACGTTCAGCTAGTTAGTAGGCCACTGCTGATCAATTTTGTACACATGTAATAGTCTTTTTTTTTTTTTATCTGGCCGCATATATTTGCTGTTTCAGAGAGCTGTTGGTTTTCATTAGTTTCATTAGAGCTTGAAATTCAATGGACACACTCGTGCGACTGCATCAAAATCCTCATTACAATAATTTCACTTTTACAAAAATCATCAGTCAGAAATAATGACTGTCGCAGATGGAAAGATAGTGAAATTTCTCAGTCCTCAGTATTGGCTTCGTGGCTACCTGACGAAGGAAAGCTTACTGTCCTGAAAGCACATGAAGGAAAAACTGTCAAATGCAGCAGTGATGCAGTGAAAAGTTAAAAAGTCCTCTCAAGACCGAACACAAAATACCTGAGGCTAGATACCACGGAAAGACATTATAACAGTATATCAAAATGAAAGGGGAGAGGGCATTCGCTGTCTGGAAACCGAAGTTCTGGAACGACCTGCCAAGGGGATCAGGTCAGCTCCTCTTTTTATTTAATTTTTACATTTTTGTGTACTTCTTTTGTTATTATTGTTTTATGTTGTTAAGCTCGCTTTAACCAAATGGTTCTATGACGTTTTATTTTGCCGCCGTTGTGAAATATTTTGTAACTTGGATTTTCAATGATGATGATGACAATAATTAATATTATTATTATTTTTATTATTATGTAGGAGTCCCCTCCCTTTGAAAAGCGCTTGGTTTTTGCTATTAATTACAAATAACATCCAACCACCCACAGTCCCCTTTTCACTCAGCATGTATTGAGGCTGTCTTCCATTTAGCTGCTTCAGCTTCACAATGTAAATCCTGCACCGCTGTCGTGAAGATAATGGAGCCATCATTGTGGCGTGTCATGACTATATCGCTCCTTCAATAACTGATGTAAGACATGTCACTCTATGCATTGAAAGGACTAAAATTGGCTTGCTGCTGTTTTGTTGACTTGTGTTCTCATTTTATCCCAAATGTTTCCATAGCTTTATGATCGCTAATTCATGCCGTAACTCCCAGGAGAGTCAAAAAGTGAGGAACACAATGTAGGTAAAACTTAACACTACATAATTATTGAAAATTTCACATCACCCGTTTAACAATAAAGACAACTCCCGCGATTACCCTCTATGTACATCTTTCGTTTTCCTTTTATTAAAAGACAATCTCTGCAAAATACAGTGCATCTAAGCCCAAGCATGTTTAAAGAGTTTCTTAATTGCTTTCACTACATGTAAATTGATGCCTAAAACTGCTGAGAATAGTTCAGACAGACAATCACAATATTGTCTGCATAAAGTAAAGGTGGGATTGATGTACTGAAGTAGATGGGATGCAAATGCAGGCACACTAATGTCTCTTTTACGCTTTGGCCTCACTTAAGAGTCATGGCTGGCCACCACACTAAATACTTTCACAAAATGCACAAAATGATATATCCTCAGGGTGTTTAATAAAGCATAGGTTCTCTTTGCAGATAGTTGGCTGAGTTTGGCCATCGAAAACAAAGGGCTTGTACCCTCGTGCTGTACTTATTATAATTAAAGAGCGAGCAAATAGCTATTTTCTATTACAGCCTTTTTTCTCGAAATCATTCCAGTGTAGCTTGTTCCTGCCATAGTGGTGTCATATTGGATGTAGAGGCCGCAAGACCCTGTAATTACCTCCATCAGTCAGATGTTCAATTATAAACACGAAACTCCTGGCTCAGTGTGTCCGATGTGACTTTAAGCCAGATAAAACCAGCGATTGATTGGGAATTTGAAGGTTTGAAACTATTCGCTTTTAATTAATGCAGTTAAGGCCCAAATTGAAGCTGTATATGTTAGCATATGTTTAAAAATTCAGCTAAAGTCATTCAGTTCCCACTATGATAAGTCTTCTCCTCTCAGCAATTGTGATAAGAGGTGTTCAGAGGAATAAAAATGGTGACATCTAAGGAAGCTCACTCTGCCAAACGTGAAAATTTCCCACGTGACTTTTATTCTTCTTTTAAACAAATTGGCACAATGTTCTATGTCACAACATTATACAGTCATTACACATTACAGTCAGAATAATTTGGCGTGTCTTTAAAGGAAGATTAGCATATGAAACAGTTTACACATCATCTCTTGAGTGGAAAAACTGATTGGGGGAATATACATATCTTCTGCGAGCTAATTTTCATTTATGGATGGAGAAAAAGGTTTTTTTTTTTCCTTTTTTAAAACTCATCCAAAAATACAAGCCAAGTTTACTGTGTTCTTTACATACTATACAAATATAAACAAACCTATAAAATGTAAAATACATGTAAACTCAAATTCAGCGATTAAGGCCAGAGCCCACTGGATCTATTCATCTGAAGCTTCATGAATAAGTGCAGCAGAGAGATTTGAATCATTATCATTGCTGCTACGGGGCCGTAACCAAGCGATGGGTTATGTTTCTTTACTATATTTATTGATCAGTATATTACATCTGTGATCTGTTCTGGTTCATACATGTGGAGCTAGCACTAGCACACATTGCACTTCAAAGTTTTTTTTGATTTTTTTTTTAACCTTCTAAACTTGGAGATACACTTCCGGGCTTTGCTAACTGGCCTTTTCCTCACCTACTTCTTCCTGTAGTCAAACTCTTACCAAGAAAGTGGTAAAAAAAAAATGCATGATGTCATTTTGCCCAGAGGTGAGCAACAGTCACTTCAGGTTTTGTGAACTTTACAACTCAAATCAAAGAGTTTGAGGTGGTGATGGACTTATGTTTGCTGGAGAATAAGTCATACAATTCCAGTATGTCCCTTTATACTGAATGTCTTCCATGTACCCTCATGTTCAAAAGTCCAGAGCTGGGGGGGTGAATAAGTGCTGCAGCTTTACAGCTTTTCCTCAAGCGATGTTCAAATTTAGAATGAATTATGGGAGGTGTGTGTAATACTAACAGTTAGACGATTAACTGCGGTTTAAAATCACCCACCCTTGAATCACAGCAATTATTAATTATTGATTAACTACAACCACAGCAAAACATCCCCCCCCTCTTCCATGGACAGGTTATTTCCCTCTGCAAAAACTTCACTTTATTTCTCTTTACTTACACACCTTCTGCTGTGTAATCTTACAAGAAAATGAGCCATAGCACACACACGCACAAAAATCATTAACATCAGCAAAAAGCATTTTCAGCCTGAGAGAATGGCTCAATGTGCTGCTCAATGATCAGAGCAGCCAACAGGCTTTACAGCCTCCTGCGTCCGTCCCTATCGCCGCATCTCTCTCACACAGCATGTAAACACGCAAGGCAGGGAAGGAGCCCTAAAACCACTCCTGCTAGTGATTAAAAAAGTGAGAGGCTATGAAGCCAGCAAATTGGCTATTTCTTCCCCTGGAAGTCCACACTTTCCCCACAAGGCGAGATATTTGAACGGTGCTGTAATAGCGCATGCTGCCTTTCTCTGCTTGTCGTTTCTACAATAGAATTTGATCTCATTACTTTCTCCCATGGTTAATTTCTCAGCCTCTCAACGTGCCAGGAATAACACTAAGAGGTGTGTTAACAAAAGAAGCGGAGCAGAGTGACCGTTGCTCTGCTTTATGGTGCACAAATTGCGAATCAAAGGTTGAGAAAGGCATGAGATGTGTCATGCATAATGTGACTACACTTCGGTTCGAGTCTCATGTTTTCTTAAATGAGGCCGTGTTTTTTTCTTTTTAATTTTACAAAGCAGTGTTTAGCGTGATGAGGTTTCTTATTAGCTTGTCGTAAAGTGGACTATATTACTCATACCACAGTATTAAAGAGAGAAAGGAAGAGCCAAAGGGGCAACAGAGAAACGGATGACAGGAATCATGAAATAGAAATCAAAAGCTGTGCTCTGGTCTGGCTGCAGTGGAGTAGACTGGATACGGTGTTTTGGGTGTGTGTATAGTGTATGTAGCCTTGGGTGATGTGCTTCTCTTTTAAAGAGGGGATATACTTTGACTGTGAAACAGGCTCTAGATAGAGTATTTGCCCAGACAGCATTTCTGAATTCGCCCATGCACTCACATATCTGCTCACGCTGTTCGCTTCATTTCATGGGAGAGGACTTGGCAAAGACGTGGCAGATACTGCAGGACTGCTGATATCATTTAACTCTTGAGGAGGCAGCGATAGCAGAAACTGGATCATGATATAAAACCAGAGTATTTTAAAAATGTAAAAGAAAAAAGAAAAAACACAAAGAAAATGAAATGAAGCATTCCTTCAAATGTCCATGTCTGTTGCGATGGCTTCTGAAAGTGGTAGCAAGATTAAATACAAACAGAGAATATGATGAAGGCTTCAGTAGCTTCAAAACTCCCAGTGCAGGATGAGCATGGGCAGCAAAAGCAATGGTAGCATTGGTACTGCTCGGCCAGCTGCCCCCCGTTTACTCTCTCTAGCCCGTGATTCCAATTTAGAGTCTTTCTCCAAATACGGTGGGATGATGTTGAATTCCTCACTTTCCTCCTCCTCCTGCTCCTCTTGCTCGCTGTCCTCCATCTGTAAAAGCAGGGAAAGAAGGATTCTTCTAATTAACAGAAGTGGCGAAGCATGGAGGGAAGATCAGGATGTAAACCTTGAGAGGAAGTCCACAACATTAAATACAGGATTCAAAACCACACAGAGAAACTGAAGCACATGTTCATACATTCTCACCAGGCTGTCCAAAGATTTCAAAAAAAGTGACAACAGGATGCTTGTTAACACATTCAGATTTCATCTGTGTTGAGTTTAATTTAAATGTATGCATCTGACGGTACTACTGTACACTGTAAACATCCTACAAGCTTTTTTGAGACCAAACCGTCATGAAACTGTTGATAGGGGTAATACAATGGCAATATCAGTGCCTGCAAGCTGATGCCTAACTTACTATTATTATATATTATCACAAGGTGAATCTCATTTAAAGGTGCCAATAAAAGTTAATAATTTGTCACTGTGCTTAAGAAACAATAACCTTATAAAAACAATTACATTGGCAGAAATATCAAATCCCAACTTCTATTTGAGAATTGCTTGGCGCAAAACCAGTTAGTCATGTGTTTGAGGTTGGCGGCCGACGGGAATGCAAACGGTAGTACAAAGACATTGCATTTGCACTAAACAGGAGTGGCCTCTGATTTATGTCCCGTTTTATGAGCTTGGCAGCATGATGCTACAATTGCAGTGGTAAATGGCAAGTTGTGGCGCGGAGGAGTTTATTCTGTGTATACACAAGCCTTCCGCTCTCCTCTATGCTGTTGTTTACAGATTTCAGCTCCTGTAAAATGCTACCATTAAATGTTTTTGTAAATTTAACCACATCACGTTTGAATGTCATTGTTCACTAGTCAGGTTGCAGTTTCCAGCCAATGTCTCGTATAACACATGTGTTGACTGACGGAGAGCTGGGTCATATGGAGCAACAACAATAATCTGAAGTACATTATCAACAAAATTGAAAAGCTTGTGGTGGACTACAGTGCAAATATGGACGATGCAGCAAAGAAGCTTGAAATTCTGAATTCTGATTCTTCACCAACATGTTCAGCATCTATACCTGCAGTAGAACTATTTATGAAGACCAATTATAGTAAACTGTTTTATTATTGGTCATTTAGACTGTTGTTTAGACTCACCCAAAATTAACAGCAAAGACATGCGTGTTTGACTCCACTTTGCTGTCACTGCTGCAGTCTTAGTAAGTCAAGATGGAGGAGACTGTGATTGTCTCTCACCAACTATCACTAGACATTATCCATGAAAAACTGCAGACTGGCCCACTTGCTGCCTGACTGGCATCAATTTGGGAGACAACAATTTAATGTAACAGCAACCACCACAAACAGATTACAGACCAGCGAACTGGGTCGCATCCTGCACGGCTCTCATTCAGCGTGACAATTGCTCTGGCGGGTGATGATCATTCTCATTCGCCTGCTTTCTCGTGCCTACTCAATGGTGTGTTAGTAGTCCAGCATTACATTTAAGGTTGATCAGGATGAGAACACTGCAATGTGTGCCCATACAAACTGAAATGTTTCACACCCCACCACCCTCAGACATAGCAAGGTATAGGCCACCACTGTTTCGCCATTTAACAGCTGCACCTTTCACAATGTGAGCCCAGGCCAAAGTGTTTGGTGGGCTATTTTGCATCATCATAATGTTTTATATGATGATTACAATTAAGCCTTTTTGAACCGAGTGGGTTCCGGCGACGGTTCTTAGCTGGTGTTAATGTTGGTCATGCATGGTCAGTCATGCAAACCTTCTAAGAACCAGTTTTCTTTGCAACAAACATAAGAGCCACTGTAGATGTCACTGTGTTCTTACATCTGTACATCACTGACTTCCCAGCATCTACATCACAAGAATTCGAAAAAATGGCAGTCATAAGGTTTTACTTGGTCCACGGTCATAATAAGCCTACTCCCAGCCCCTGATGTAATCACTTCTATGTTCTAGGCCAGCAATGTGTTGGTGCCACTTTGGAACCCGCTTTCTTGTCGACAGCCATTCCTTTGCCTGTCAAAAATCAAAGAACTGGTTCCAGAACAGGCACTGACTCCGAAATAGCAAGAAATCGAAAAAAGCCTATATGTTAAATTGACTTGTACAGTGTACATCTTGGAGGCTTTGTGTAAAATAATTTCATTATCAATTTCAATTTCAAGGCACCTTTTCCAAAACAGAATAGGTGCACTCGTGCTACTCTGTATACAACAACTCGCTACAGTGAAATACATTGTATCAAGGCAACCATAAGCACAATCAGTGACAAGCTCAGAGACATTGGGACATTTAACTCAACGTCCCTAAACCTATAGAGCGAGAGATTTATTGCACCTCGAATTACTCGCATGAAACCTGCTAATTATTCATCATCATTGCATGCCAACAGGGTGCTTTCCCGTTACTCTGTATTAAATTCAACGCTGAAATAATTTCATACAAATACAGTGTTGAAGGCTTTTACACACATGCTTCCTACTTACTGCGAATCCTCCACAGACAGAGGGAATGCTGTGAGGCTTAACTAGCTGGAAAAAGCTTTATCTCAGATCATTAGTTTTTTCACCTATCGTTGTAGCGTAGCAATACGTTTTCAGTCTCCAGTTTCAAAATGTAATTGGCCATTGAGCTGCAGCTTTTTTAGAAAAAAATAAAAATCAAAGCTTAACAACTTCATAAAAAAATGTTTATTTTAAGGGACATTTGACTTGTTGCTGGCATTAGCGGCTCAACTCCGCAGCTACGTGAGCATGAGGATACAGTTTGAGTGAAACATGAATTTTAACAGTAAGGATTGAGTCTAATGCTACAAACACCTACAGGTACTCCTCAGCCATAATGAGGAGTAGAGCTGCTGGGCCCAACTTAAGGCTACAATCTTAAGTCTTACCACCTGATACGCAGTCAAACTCTTATTCAACTCAGCTCACAGCAAGTGTCGAATGCGAGCATATGGTGAGACGATAAAGAAGCGGCGAGTGCTCACACTGTTGAATTCAGGCAGAGTGTTCACGCTGATGTGGACCCTCTCCTGGTAGATCCGCGGGGGGGGCTGAGAAGCTGGCACGGGAGTGTTTTCCACAGGGGGAGGTACGGAGATTCCCATGGAGCTGATGGCTTTGCCTGAAACAGAATCAGCAGGGAACATCCTTAGATTCACATCATTATTTGTCCTTTAAGCATTGGTAAAATAGTGACTTTTATATTTATCTGTTTATTATTTTACAACATTTTACAGCTGCCAACTCTGTAATTGGTCTGCTTGAACAAGCAAAATGGATTTGCTACAAAGATCTCTAAGGCACGAGCAGCTTGGCTCTAGAGATGCGATTACTGGTAGGTCTGTTGTCCCACCACTTGCATGGATTGCCATTCAATTTGGTTCATAGTGTTATCAACAGGTGCGGAGAAACATACGTTTGCACTCGGTCGGAGCAGGTGCACCATTGTCTGTATCCGTTCAACCAACTACTTTATCTGTATCCATGTCTGTACTTTAACTGGGGGGGCTGAATCCAAAAGTGGGTGGTGCTGTTAATCTTAAACCTAAAATTAGTTAGGCTTGATTAAAAGTTCTCATATTTAATAATTAACTATTCGCTGAACAGCCTCAGAATATAGATGGAGATGAATGATTTTTATGTGACTATATGTAAAATATTACATTATAAAATTGAATGAATAAACTTTATTCAGTTACTCAGTGAGGCTCTTCCTTCCTTAATACTGATGTTTGAGCAGATCACTTGCTCAACCTTACTCTGGATGCAGATTTATGGCTAAACCAAAGCGAATAATGTTTATCTGGTAACATTTTAGAAGGGTTAGAAATGTGAAAGGCAGAATTTTTGAACAGTATTGCCTTTTTTAAAGGTAGGATCTGAGCTTTGTGAGCTTAAACAGATCCTGAACACAGCAAACAATCAGAGAAGCCGAACGCGTGACGTGACGTTTTAAATTTGGATTGGTGGTGCTCTTCTCTCAGTCACTGTGTTAAGCCTGAGTCCAGGCACTGCTTCTCCACCTTCTAATTCATGAGGAGGCCCTCATGCATTATTTCTGCATTGCTGACTTGTTGCTATGACTGCTTTGACACAAAGTATGTTAGTATTCAGGTTTGTAGTGTGTACTGCGAAATATTTTTGAGTGGTTAAATATCCCTGGCTATATAAATATCCTGTCTATTCAACTATCATCTTATCTTCTGTAACTTCCACCATCCCTGCATGATAGCACGCTG
Organism: Mola mola; assembly: GCA_001698575.1. Lineage (NCBI taxonomy): Eukaryota > Metazoa > Chordata > Actinopteri > Tetraodontiformes > Molidae > Mola > Mola mola. The sequence continues at coordinate 5,188,223 of KV751332.1, read as the reverse complement.
ACCATAGCATTTAGCTCAACGTACTGCTACAGCCAGTAACTCAAATTGTTTGCGACCAATCACAATGAAGTTGCTCTGCACACTGGATCTGGATGTTGATGATAATGTTGACATTTTAATTTAATTTAACTTTAAAAATTGGCCCGCTGCAGTTATAACTCTGAGTATGACTTCCCTTCTTCTATTTTCACTTTACATTTTATATGAGGTCACAGTTAATCTAACATTTAACACTATTTTTGATGACTAAGAGAAAACAATGCAGAATCAGAAAGATGAACATAAAGTGCTGAGTAAATTGCTCATGCTGTTGTTGACCCTTATTCTTTTATTATTACACAGAACATGACAATTGATGTTACTATAGGCAACCATTTCCAATGAGAGTTACTTTCAATCTCGAACAATGCTTTTTGTCTCCCTTATGCTTTTTCCACCCCAGCTGCTTTGGCAGCCCTCCAACAAGAAGCCACTTTATGTTTATCAGATTTGCAGAAATGACTCATTGACTGCGCAGAACTTGGAAATCATATTCACATTTGGCAGCCAACCACACACAGGGGACAACGTCTCCTTCTATTCATTTATCTATCTATATGTAAACATTATGGCTCAGTGGTTTGCCCTCTCAGACATCAATTATGACCCACCTCTTCTGAATTTTGTATTAATGCACACTGTAAAAAGCCGAGCGAGAAGATCAGTTTAGTTCATAGTCAGATCTGACAGCTTATAAAGGTGGCATTTCCTCTGCCATCATATGACATAGAGGGATCCAAAGTTGGTGTAGATGAGTTACTTAATGTCAGTATGAACATTCTCTGAAGTTCGGTTACATTTGTCACTTAAATTACTGAATTGATTTTGGGCATATTTCCATGTTCGGGCTTCACGTCAAACTTCTGTTTAACACTGTATGTGTACTAATACTAACTTCCATTTGTGACATATGATGAAGAATTACAGTACAACAAATCACTGTTGTTTTGGTGTCGATACAGATAGTAAATGTCCTACATTCCAACTTACAGATGTCAGAAAACCATTAACATTTCTGTGAGAAGTGATATTTTAAATCATAAAATACTTATTTCCTGCTAAAATGCTTCTATACAATTTACTGAGCCAAAAAAAAAAAAAATATCACGTTGAATACATTCATCACAGGCAATGATGTGATTACCTCCTGAGAAACAATTACGTTGTTGTGGGTTAACAATGCCAATACTTAAGGGTAATCCAACACCATAATTGCAGAAGTCAATATTTGGGCTGATCTCACTGCAGGCCCCACAGATGACAGTATTTAAGCTTAAACAACCAGAAAGTTAAGATGAAACACACCTGTGAATCAAGAGATGCTGGCATGGAAGCTGCACATATTTCATGTCAAGTCCTAAACTGTTATTATTACATCATCACTTGCTCCAGACATGCAGCCCTGAGGGAACCTTATGCTGCATGCCGTGTGACTTACGCAGACATATGTTGTTGCTGAACATATGGAGGATACGCTGACAGCTCTGCCATTCGTTCCCACTGCCGTCACACGTGCACCACTGAGACACTTCTGTGCTGCTGTTGCTCACATAGTTGGGAGTCATGATGGTTCCTGGGGATCGAAAAAAGCCGTGCAACTTCAGGAATGTTTTAAGTAACATTCCCAACACTTTTCTAGCAGGAACAACACTGGGGATCTCGTGTTATTTACGCTATTAATAACTGCAGGTACACAAAATTATTTGTGGAAAAAACACAGGCTTGGAGACAAAAGGAAATAACATTACCTGGAACATTTTATAGAGTTGTGGGAAATGTACTTTCTTAAAGTTCTTTTCAAAAGACAATCCCCCGAGCAGAAGCTTTTAGTGGTTGACCATTTATAAAGTCCTGTAGCGTTATTTTGTACAAGAAAATTAAACGATATAATAAATTCCCTCTCCAAGCCCCTTCAACCTTTTATTTTCTTTCATCTCACCGATGAGTCCAGCGTAGGCCTTCAGGCACATGGCTCTGCTCTCTCGTATGCAGCCAGAGGCAGACAGCGAGGACGGCTGGCAGTTGTGTTGGAAATCAGCGAGCCTGGATCTGAAACACACGCACAAATACGGAAGAGAACAAAATTTGCTTTTTTACGAGTCAGCACGGAGAAACACAGTTAACGTTTTAATATGTGTTTACAATTTGACCTAGTGCAAAAACAAACCACGGCACAACGAATGAGCACCTAATACTAAACAGTGATAGACTGAGCTGTGCACTCAGTGGAAAAACTATACGATGTATTACAGCAATTGTATTTTTTAGTACAACTCAAGATAAATTCAGTAACAATCCAACAGCTCACAAAAAATAAAAAATACTTTAAAATACGACTTCTACCGGAAAAACAGCAGTTTCTGCCAAAATAGTTTTACTTGTTTGTAATTGATGTCCTTGGTATTGACAGTGTCAGCTAATTCTTTTACAGGCGCACGCCTTAAGTTCATAATTGTTCTATTAAACATGCACAGACAGCCTGAAGTCGTGCAGTCACTTGACAAATAAACCCAAGTGTATAGACACAAGAATATATAACTTGAGTGCCTCAGTGCTTTTCCAAGCTTTTCAGAGAGAGCAGAACAGAGGAACCCAGTGTCAGCTCATCTCTTCCTCTTTCAAATACTGTATGTTGTAATACTATAGAGGAGGGATTTTGTGTGACCTTCTCGGTTTCAATAAGTCTTTTAAGTAGTTTTTTCTCTTATCTTTAATAACCTCTGAAATACCTACAACCAGTTGAGGCTGTAATTAATGGAAGCAACTCCTCTAAATTAGGAGAGAGTGCAGGTTAAAATCAGTCTCACAGCCATTATAATCAAGCTGATGAGTACGGGTGACGGCATGAATTTTGAATCATTTTTTTTTTGTAGTGTTTGTGGTTCTAGAAGAAACATGACCTGTTTATATAGACTCTGAACTTTGTGCTACCAAACAGGTGAACATGTCAGAGACAGCTATTTTAAGGATATCTTGGATTAAACTTGGAAGAAACTTGGTTCTCTTTGTTGAATCTGTTTCTTTGTACTTGGCATTTTCTAGATTTATTTTTTCACCTGCCATGTTTACATCCACGTTTATAGTACCATTTTTGTCCTGTAATTACTGTGGCATAGCGAAATGTACAACTACTAACCCTTTTGTCAGTGAAATAAAGCAGTATATTATACAGCATGCACTTTAATAATTTTCATTCATACTTAGCTGGAATGTGTCACATTTGTAGCACGCTAACATAAAGCAGAAGATTAAAGCCCATTGTGACCAGTAATTGTCACAGGTGTCCTAATAAATGCAACGATAACCCCAAACTGTTTTAATTTAAAATACTACAATTAAATCAACAAAATAAACATTTACAGTAATTAATTGTTGCTTTATGTTTTCTTTTGCTCAAAATTCTTTTTTTTTTTTTGCACCAGAATGTCTAAACGCGGAACATGCTGACATGTGATATGGCAAATTAAAAATACTGATCTAATCTTACAATACGAGCTAATGCTGGGGTGAATTTCCTTGCTATTCCAGAACATGCACGTTGAACATGTTGCCAAAAGAAAAAGAGAGTTGGCATGGGCAATTAAACCCAAATAATGTCTGTAATGACTAACTTCTTGTGGATTTTATATAGACTAAAAAATAAATAATGAACACTTTAATTGATAGTGAAAAGTGTGAATGAGTATACTGCTGTTCTGTTTTGTGTTGCACTATGCTTACATCCCTTATTAAGGCTACTTCATGAAAGATAACATTCCCAAACAGCTGTCTTACCTACACAGCTCATCTCTGGAGCAGTAGTTCTGCAGACTGAGGCAGTTGGGTTTGCCCACTCTCTCCTCCCCTCTCCCGTTCTCCTCGTAAGAACATGACGGGACAATGGTTTTCCTCCGTCGTTCCCCGCACAGGGTGTCGGAGCAAGGACAGAACAGCAGAGCGAAGCTGTACTCCTCTGGCACGCGCTCCAGGAAGCGCCGCAGGGCTCGGTGGCATTTCTGGCGGTTACAGCTGTTGTCAGAGGCTGTCGCTCGCTTGGTGCAGGCCACAACATATTCTGACCGCAGGGAGCCACATTTCTCATACAGGCCACAGTCCTGAGCCGCCTTCAGACACTGGTTTTGGCCGTCCACAGACAGTGAGGAAGCTGGAGGCCGTCGGGCAGAAAACAATGTCAAATAAAGCATAATTTTAAGTGAGTCGGGTGCCAAAATTTTACAGTGAGAGGAGCAGTACCTGCCATGATGGAGGCCATGCGTGACAACTCAATGTTTCTCACCAAGTTCAACTTCAGTTCTTCATATGGGGACACTTCATACTCATCATAAGCTACAAGAAAAAGGTTCAATGTTTTGTTATACAGAGTATGTAAGTCAGATTCCATCCACCACCCCACACACACACACACACACACACACACACACACACACACACACACACACACACACACACACACACACACACATGCCAAAGCCTAAAACTACCTGCAAATCTCACAGTCCAGTAGACCCTGAGGCAGTGTTCCTCCCTGCGAGAGCCGCGCTGACATTTGCAAACTTGAAGTGGGCGGTGATGCTGCAAAGCATTCTGGGCCTCCAGGCACTCCATGCGAGCATCCGGCCCGAGGGGCGATACGGCCTCCTCAGCTGCGCAGTACTCCAGCAGCCGATACAGCACCATGCAAGACTGCTCCTGGATGCAGCCCTGCTCCGCCACCAGGCAGTCTAAGGATGCTGATACTGGCTCACTACCTGGAGGACAGCGTGATACTGTCAACACCACCACCAACATGTGCAAAGCAGCTGGATTTATGAACCCACCATCCACTGTTAGTCCTTAAGCCTAATAGGCTGCAATTAAGAGAACAGAGCAAGGTGAGTGCACTCCATAGGCCCTCCACTGCACTACTGTGATATCCAGCCAGGCAGATTTAATTAAAAGCACACAAGAGTAAAGAACAACCAACGTGGGCGAAAGCTCAATGTTCCAGATAGAAATAAGGAATCTCTTGGATAATTAAGGATTAATTAAGGCTATAATTAATTCATAATCATTTGATCATCTCTTCTTTGGGAGTCTCCTAGTATGTTTATGTCCTAGAGTGTCCCATTGCCTTTCAATTTAAAAATCGTAACTTTTCAGCACAATGTTTTACTGTCTGTTCTGATCAGATTCTGATCAAAGTGGGCACAAGCTGCCAGTTACCATTCAAAGCTATTTGATTCCTCTGGTGCTTCCTGTCAAGTTTCAAACCAGGCTGCCAGGACATGCCTTATTCTCCTCGCTGCAACTTCTGGTAAGGTTAAATTCTGCAGAATAAGATGAGGAATTGTTGGGTTTTTTAAGAACAAGAACGTCCGAGGTTTGAGGGTTGGCTGCCAAAGACATTGCATTCCAAAGTCTGTCTGAAAATAAACTCAAAAGAGAGAATTTAAGTTTGCATCATCTAAAAGGACGAAAGCTAGACAGCCAACTCTCTAGTCTCGGGTGCATCTTGGCTCTTCCTGCTTCAAGCACCAGCAAATGGACTGCGAAGGGGCCCCTTCCCATGTGAAAATAATAACGTTTTGGCTAGAAGATGTAAAAGCTCCATGACGTTCACTGTGAGGTATTACGTCCCTCAGCCAAGTGGAGTTATTTTATTCTGCCCAGAGGTGGAAATGCAGAAATCACGAGAGGAAACTGCCCCTCTCAATATTAATATCATTTTAAACATATATCTTAGTATAATATAATAACATGCGATGAAAAGAGACACAAAAAAATCATATTTTTAAAGATTGGCTCCCTCCATTATGTGCCTCACATTAGTTCAGTCTGCTTCTTCAAACACATTCAGGCTGGTACAAGTGTTAGTAGGGCTTTAAGGGTGTGTTGGTGCTGGTGGCTAACTTCCAGTCAGTAAGTGTTGTGAAAAGTTAACTTAAACCAAATGTTAGGACAACATTTTTTGTAAACCTCTAACACACAAGAAAACAAAACCCATGAACAGTTAAATAACCGAACTGGGTTTTGCTCATTATAAATGAAATGTTCCTTACTGTGCGTCAAAAAGCTCCATGATGTCAATTTGTTTATAACTTTAGACATTTTTCTTGCTAAACAGTACCATTGTGTCACCTTTGGAGTCCTCTTTGACAGTTATTAAGAAATAGTGTGAAACCCGCCCTTGCAGTGAATGCAAAGGGAAAGCTGTCCATAAAGTAGTAAACATGAATTCACCATCCTGACAACCTGTCATATACTTATTAAAATCATTCAATGTCATTCAAAAAAAACAAAAAACTGAGAATAAAATGCAGTGAAACACTGGTCTGGTGGAGAATATATCTATTTCTGTATGTGTCATGAATTGTGCTTACATGTACTCATGTACAAACGCTGCTGTGACATATGAGCAGCTGGGGGCCAAACCGTGTGCAGCAGGGTTGCTTCAACAAGCTTCTTCAACAAAACTCAAGCACGGAGACAAAACCAATTTATTCAGCACATTTCATCTTTCAAGATGTGCCAAACAAAAAATAGTTTTGCTTCCAATCGCGCTGTCAGACAGAAACTCAACCTTGGCATCACGTTGAGACGCTGGCTCATATCCACCGTGGGGATGTTCTCCTCCTAGATAAATAGTTTAAAGCAAACACTTTTCATCCGACAGATGCTTCAGCACACGTTGTTCTTGCTGCTCGAAGATATCGTTGAATCGCTTCGGCCACGTAGGTATTTGAAATCAGTCGTCCTATTGGCTTATACAAGGGCATATCAGCGGCTACATTTGTCTAAAATAAATACATTATTCGGTAATGTGTTGCCAGTGCACTCATTAGATAGATTTTTTTTTGACAATAAGAAAATAACACACATAGTAGAGTTTCACCTGAAGACCTGAAGTGGCGAGGATTGAATAACAACAAAGCCCACATGCATATTTTCATTGTGAGCCTGGAAATAAACATGGGAGCGTTGAGATTTAAGAGTTTTGATTGGCAGCGCTACGTCTGTGTGAAGACCTGCAAATCGTCCCATAATGATTGTTGCTTGACAGACAAAAACACAATGCAGGAAGGCCGCATGCAGCCTGAGGGGTGTGAGCGAATAAAAGAGAGGCCTGCATTCTGAGAGAGCATTTCAGGAAATTAACTGTTAAAACATAATCGTTCCCCGGAAATTACATTTTATACACAGCAAATCCAGAGAAAGAAAATAGCTTGGGTAGGCAAAACGCTTGCACTTTTTAGGCTTTATCTCATTAATTTGCCGTATCTTGTCACTTTTTAACTGCAGAGAGAGACATCAACGGTGGCGCAGAACTAAAACGAGTAAATGTTCGCGTTTGAACTTAGCGATGGGCAAATATTATTTGATCCTAACATGTGCTTATAGTGTAACAAATACATCACACAAGCCCACCCACACACACGGTGTTGTGTTGAGTTGTGGCCGCACACTTCGATTAAGCTCCTGCTGTCTGGCGGCACAAAGCAATCCAATCCAATTCTGCTGCTGCATGTTTTGCAATCTCGGGCGCCACATGAGGTCCATGTTTCATTTTGGCATGAAACATATCATAAACATCGCCACCACGGGAAAACTGCCAAGGATACTGCAGTGAATCCACGGCCAGAGGTGGAAAAAACTTAGTAGTAACACACAACTTGGGGCCATGAGTTAAATTACTGTCACAGCTCACCAAGGTATGTTAAGGTGATAATTACCTGTCTTTATGTATTGTGATACCTTCATCTGTGTATGAAAGAGTTAAATTCCACCATGTTCAAACACAGGCTTCATCATTCCTTATTCCTCCTCCCCAGTGTTTGCTCCCTCGGGCTAAGCAATGATAAAGAAAGACTATCAGCAAATTTTAGCTTCTAAGATCTAACACACACACGGATAAGTGAAACCTATTAAGTACAGATGAGCTCTGTCAAATCGTGTCCAGTCGACAGGCCTTAATTATTCTAATCACACAAACATTATTCAGCATCATCATGATAAAGCAGCGCTGCGCTTACATTATGCTGTTTGAGACGCAGCAGACTGTGAAAGCAAAAGTCTGGGTTAAGGGAGCTACTCGTCTGAGGATGCAGCGTGCGTTTACAGAAGAAGAAAAAAAGAGAGGAGATGAATTACTGTGATATGTGGGCCATAATACACCCTATTGATTTCTCACTGGGGTGATTAATAGAATTTGTGAGGCAAAGCTGATGAAGGTTAACGCCACAGACGACAACACACACATCACACACACACACACACACACACACACACGCTGACGAGGAGGAAACCAGAATGTGGAATTTGTCTTCTGCCCTTTCAAGCCCGTTTATAGAAGGTTATCCGGAGTAATTTGACTTGTGATGCTGGGGGGGTGTTGAGAAAAGGGACATTTAGGAAGGAGGTCACAGGTTTAAAGAGAGCATGGCAGCAAGATGAAAAAGATAACAACACGGAGCAAAAGATGACTCCTACAACACGTGACCATGTTTGCTCATTCGTCTCATCTGCATTCAAACGAATGGGATTCCTGAGCGGACTGTGAAACTACATGCGCATTAATGTTCCACTCCAGTAGTCTGAAACACGGTGACAATCAATAACTTTATTCTCTACCTGTGAGCTTTTCATTTAAACAACAGCGGAATTGATTAGGTAAACAAAACCAGATTACATGGAAAACGAATCAGCAACTACTTCGATAATCCATTAATCAATTTAAATGATTTTTTTTAGGTCAAATTCACTTGTTTTCTCCGGTGTGAATACTTGCTAGTTTATTCTAACAAGCGAATTTAATGTTTTTGGATTACGGTCAGATTTTAATCAAGAGAAACATGAGCTTTGAAGATGTTAACTTTGTTGTGGGAAAGTCGTGCCAGGCATTTTACACTACTTCCTAACATTTATAGGACAACTCGTCGATTACAGTTTTTCTACAACATTCTCAAAATTCTAAGTTCATGGGGATTCACAACACTACTCCATGATTGCAACAGGTGCCAACTCACCCGTTTCATTCACCTCCCAGAACCTCATTATTGTGTCAGAAAATTGACTTGTTGGCTGGAGTAAAGACACAATTTGAAGATGTCACTTGGGCTCTGAAGAAATGTGATGAGCATATTTCACTACTTTCTGCTAATTTATAGAGTAAATGATTAATCAATCAACGTGAAAATAATCGTTTGATTAATCGATGATTAAATAATCATTAGTTGCAGCTCAAATATATAGTATATTACCTACATATTGTGGAGCAACTGGATTGTGCACACAAAGTTCTCCTGTGATCTTTTACGTAAAGTCACAGTGTGCAAATGTGCAGAAAATAGTGGTTGATTCCTGGTTCATTGCTGTAATCTAAGCAGCCGTCGCACACATTCCCCTCAATAGTTATGGATACGCACGCAAGTATGATAGATTTCGATAAGAAAAAGGATCAATTTGCTTTTGTATTTCACTGAGAATCCACTCATCAGTTTTGCTAAGCAAACCATGTGCAAGTGGTTATTGTGCATATTACTGGTTAAACTCTTATCCTGGTAAACATGAATGTAGTGCACTTTTTAATATTTAATGTATAAATATCCCCTGTGCACTGTGCAGTTTGCTGAATAATGTGAAAATAAACTCTTTAATTGACCTCATGAAAGCACACTGAAGTCATTGGAATATTAAATAGGAACAAGTAAGCTGAAGGACAATAGAGCACATGCTGTGAAGCGAAAATGGAGTTTTGCCTATTTTAATTTGGATTTAAGCAACTACATTCGAAATATATTTATTAATAATTGCACTTGGCAGATGGCAAATGCAAGGGAGGTATTTGTAAATGTTAGCAGATTAAGTCCAAGCCTAAAAATAAACAGAACAAAAAAAAAAAAAAGAAACTGACCCCATCTCATTCCAATGATTAAAAATAATTAAAAACACTGCAGCATCTTGTGCGATTAGCAAGGATCCAGTGGTTGGAAAGTCATTTCAGTTTGTGACCACCTGTCTGTTACTGGAACAGGCTGTTTAAGGCCTCTCCAGGAGGGAGGTCTTTTTCAGACTACAGTTTGAAGCTTGTTTGGGGCATTGTTGAGCTCTAAATTTCCACTTTCCAACAATTAGCTCCTAAAATTTTACTTTTAGTTTACATTAAACATATGTTCAGAAGTTTTTAACTTCTCTGTGTTATGTCTTTTCCAAGAAACAAGACACGTTCTGTTTAATTCATAATTTATATGTTTTTATTTTCTCTCAGCTTCACCTACCAGTGAGCGCTATTTTATGGCAGAATAGCTTCTTTGCACGTGTCAGGCATTTACACCTGACAACCAAAAATCAGCTTCCAAACACCTCAACTCTCAAACAATAATTCCTCAACAACCTATTCTCACCAACCCCCATTTATTGTAACTCCTTCCTCCACAGCCCCTGCATGATGTTGTGCCCACTGGGCTTCATTATTCTCTAAATATATTTTGCCTCCACTTTTGTCCAGATTATCCAAAATCTCTCCTCACGCTGCATGTTTTGTCTTTGCACAGGTTGCCCCTGCAGCGTTCTTCACACAACTGCACTGAAGGCACTGTGGTTACATGTTGTGAATAAGTGAGCAGCCCACACGGGGAACTGTCTCGAACAATTACCGGCACAACAAAAACGCTTCTTGTTTTCTTTTTTCTACCCCTTTATTAATACCCTGTCTTTACGAACAGCCGCAGTTTCATTTGATGAAATGACACCAGCATGTAAAAAAGTTTCAGTGGCAGTTGTCTGCTCCCTCCTCAGTTATTTCAGGTGAAGTAGACGGGCTCCTCATGGGACCGACGCCGCAGTTGAGCTTGCTTTATTCAATTTGGACGTGCACATCCCGCAGAGACAACTCCTGCGCTGCAGTTATGTGCAGGTCCATGCAGAGAGGAATAAGTACCTCATTGCGTGGCCACTCTCATTGTCATGGCATGCAGAGACGGGCAACGTTCAGCCAAAAGGGAACAATATTTGAACACAGGCTGTTAGTAATGGAAGCTGTGAGATAAAACGACCTGATGGTGCCCGCCCAGAGGTCTGATCTGACAACATCCGAAGGGGACAGCGATTCTTGAGCTAGAATCATCTTTTCATGTTCTGAATTAACATTGCGTTCATTGTCAAACACGTGAATAAAGGCTCTTGCAATGGGCCGCGCCGCTGCATCGTGCAGCCCCATCACGCAGGCAGCATCTGTCCTCCAGGTATGGCAGGTAAAATAGAATGTGAGATGCTGTGTTAATATTGCAGAATTTCCTTCTGCTGCCAAGTGCAGTCAACACTGTTTCCTTCAGGCACGTCTGCTTTCTTTAGCGCTATTAAGCGCACACGAGCGTGAGCGCGTGTGTGCCATCAAGTGACAATCAAGACGCAGAGCACATTAAGAATGAGAAAATGGCATAAATGATGCTAATAAACATTCAAGAAACCTTCTGTTAAATGAAAAAGATTCTCCATTCACAAACCTACATTTTGATATAAAGCTGCCTTTGATGTCAGCATTTTAATTCAGTTTAATTAATAAATATAACATGAAATGTGGGAAATAATTGCCTATTCAGAAACTATTTTATGTTTTTTCTCTTCTAATCTAAGTAGTGTCCAGTGGGCAGGTTGCCAATTTAATCTTTGTGTGCTGTCGCCCTAAATGAGGCTGGAATTACAGGCACAGAGAGGATATAAACAATGCCTCAGCAGTATGAGAGAGAGTCTACAGCACAGTGGGGAAGATGAAGAAGCCAAGGACTGGGTAGACCAGTGCGCAGGAAGCAAGGGCACTCTCTAACCCCTGCATGCTGTGTTTATGAAATAGTCACACATTGGACAAAAGCCGCTCCAGCATGCTGACATGTCCACACCTAAGACCCACATGACTCGGAAATGAGCTCCAAAAAAAGCACGACGGCGTGTAATGGAGTAATGGCTCAATCATGTGCAGTAAATGAAGTATAAAAATAGCAACAGACAATCACCAGTTGCAGCCTGCACTGGGCCTTGCAGCAGAGGGTCAAAGTGTCACCCAACATTGCTTCGTGTGGCTTTACGTGTGTGAACGCATTCGGAGTGATCACACACGACATTTAATTCAGAAAACTTGATGATAGCGGCAACGCATGCAAACCATGACCAGTAGTGTAAAACTCGCTGTGTGAGTGTGAGCGACGGAAACAGGATCCTTCTGTGGGTCTTTGGCCTGTAATCTCTCTTTCATTTGGGATGTTTGAGTGAAGAGACATTAGCGATGGCTCTGGTAAGCCCTGAGCTCTGTGAGGGGAGGGTCAGTGGTGACAGACATTTCTGGAAGGCTGTACACTCAAAGTTCCCGCGGCCGTTGTTTAGATCACAAGGTTGCACAAGGCCAGATGCATTCCAAGGTAAAAACAACTCGGTATGAAATGGAGTACAACTCAGAGGGGCTGTTTATCGGGCATCAGAAAATGTTACAACGACGCTTAACACTTTATGATTTAACTGCAAGACTGTACAACATGTTCAAGTCTGTGGAGTTCTGTGTAGATTTCTCTTAATGATGCCGATTAAGAGAAATTAAATTGTGTAATTCATCTTGCAGCTATGGAGGAATTCACCATTGTGACAGTATGCCTAATTTGCATGTGCCAACAATTTGGATGTCTATTAAATAGCACTTGAAAGTGACCGCATTGCTTTTTGTGATTCCACCTAAGTGCCTGGCAGGTGGGGTTGACACACCGCATGATATACTGGGTGCCTGAAAAGGTTTGACATTCACAAGAAAACATTCATCATTTTAAGATAGTAATCTCTAATGGGCTGCCTCACCCGACATCGACTGAGTTTTCCTGCAGGCAGTGAAGCCTGCATGTCCTGTGCTACTGAAAGCATCTTTAGAAATTTAATTATTTGCATGTATTTAAGAGCACTCAGGGGGTACGAGATGTGTTTCATGTGAAGATCATATTTTATGGGGTCTGTTTTAACAGTGCTTTAAAGCTAAATGACTTTCAGGTAACCACTTTGAAATACAACAGAACTCCTCAAGCCTGAGCGATGGCAAATACTTATGAACCAGAATGAAATGATTCAATATCAATAACCGCAGAGCTACAATCTTTATGCTCCACTGGAGATTTCCTTGCAGCCACGGACATGTTATTGACATTAATGATTATAACTCATTTTACTGGAGCTTTGTGTGTGTGTGTGTATGTGTGTAAGGTGTAATGTCAAAGAACATGGTCATAACCCTTTCATCATCAAAGGGGAACACTTGTACAGCATAACAGATATAAAAGAAAAAAAAGAAACAGATCCACTGTGTCAATGCCAGGATGTTATGGCTTTCTGCTTTCACATTAAATCTGTCACCCAGGTAACTTCTGGAGCACAAAACATCTAACATGTCAAGGCAACCTGATTTAGTTTGACAATTCATGTGTGATATTGCCATGATCTGGGACAGTCCAATCAATAGTTGGGAGATGAACAGCTCTCTTTGGAAGGCGTCCAGGCAGGTCTGAACCCATGATGTCATCCAGATGTAAAATCTGAGGCAGCTGCAGCTGTAATGTTTTTATAGACCTCTTTAATTTCATCTCTAAAGTTTTACTCATGGACTCCACTGTTCTCCTTGGAGAAATTTGCACATGCAAAACAATTGAATGCATGCAAGCATTCGTGTACAAGTTTTGCAAAGATATCTCCCAAAAAAAGAACCCAGTGCACGACATCTGAATGATATAATGTTCTTAAAAAGAAATGGGGTAAGTGATGAGGAAAAAATGCAGTTTACCATGAATGAAGACTTGGAGCAGAAGTCCGATGATGGTCATCATCCTGGCCGGTGACACTGGAGATTTGGGGACTAAGAAACTCGCACCCGGCTCGCTGCAGCTCAGTAGTCCGTCTCCTGCCACATTCAGCCTCCTCCTCCTCCTCTGCTGCTGCTGCTGCTGCTGCGCACGGACTGGTGCCTACAAAGTTGGCAAAAATTGAGCACACAATTCAAGTTCTCGCGATTTTTTGCCGTCCCATCCACTTGTCGGATCCTGGTTGTATCGATATCTGGGCGACGCATTCGGTAGATCCCCCAAAAATGACCCGATTGCAAAAAAAAAAAAAAAAAAAAAGTTTCGGCGCGTTTCGACCGGTCACCCGGAGCTCCAAGCGCGAGTTGTGTCCTATTTGGACCTGCGCAGCTCCACAGTTGTCCAGCCAGAGTTGAGATCAGGGTGCGGAGACTGCATGGCGCATCTCCGTGCGAGGCGCAACGTGATTGGCCCCCGAAAGAGCTAAACGTGCCCGTGGGATCATAACATTTTTCCTGAGGGAGAGCAGCTGTTCAGGAATAAACATGATGGACAGCACAAGATGCACGCTACAGATTGCAATGAAAAGCCAATAATGTGTAGCAGCAGAATCATACCCCACTAATCCACCGTACAGCTTTACTGGGGTTTGTTGTGATTTAATGGTGTTAAAGATTCCCAGTGAATAAACATGAATGGCTTTGACCTTGACCACTGAATTTATAGCTTAATATGCCTTCATGTGTCTAAGTTGAACATGTTGCCTCCTGAGCTTTGAGGCCAGTCTGCATCCTCACAGCCTTTTCTATTCGTATCACCTTACAGCAGAGCTGGCGGTGTGAAATCCTCACTTGTTCCGCTGCCGCAGCTCCGTCTGAGCCAGACACATGCAGTGAGAAATACTAAAAGCAGTATACTCACCTCTGTAACTGTTTTCGTCATTTCTATTATCCAAACAAATGGTTTCACCGTGCAGTTTTGCACCTGTCACCTTCATGGAAGCTGGAAGGTTATCAGCAAATCAGTTGATCGGTTGCGGATTGGATTTACTTTTGTTTTTGTAACACAAAAAATGTCATTCAACAGACTGCTGATTTAAATGATAGAAATTAGTTTTTTAAATGTTGCAAAATTTCTCTGAAGTTCCTTGAATCACCCAATTAGCAGAAAAAGTGACTGCACTACCGCTCAATAAGGAGAACAAAATCTAAATTATAAAGTGTGTGGCACTGACCTGTTGTCCTCCCTGTAATTAAAAGCCAGCAGAGGGATTACTGGATTAATTCACACACCCTGCTCAATTTGATGCTCATAAGGCAGTAATAAATACAAGTGGACAGCTACAGTGATTAAAATGAACAGCTGGATAATAGCATTAAACCAATCCATGTAAGGCAACAGTAAGCATGGCACTTGAACACCTTGACTTTATTCTCTGCTCTACTGAAGCTGCTACAAACAAGATTGAAATAATCACAAAAAACGACGATTTAAAACAAGAAAAAAGAAAAATCAAATCTGAGTGAGTCAGTGAATTGTCTTTCAAAGCTTGTTTCTCACGGATCTCATATTAATCGGGTTCAGGGCACCGTTATCTTGACAGGATGTCTCCAAGTAAGTTTGGCCTCTGTTGTGTCACAGCAGCGCCTCCCTTTGGTCAGGTCTGTGCATTACACTTCCTGCACAACACATCAAGGCCGTAACCCTGGCGTCGACGATGACCTCCTTCTAGTGTGCAACAAGTGAAAGGTACAACTAATAGGGATATTGTTTCACATTAGTGTGCTGCATATCTATGATGGAGAGTAGGTGGAGAGGATGGAGAGCTTCAAGTTCCTTGGAGTCCACATCTCAGCCGACCTCTTCTGGTCTGCGCACATCTCTCACCAGGTGGCAATGCACAACAAAAACGTGACTTCCTCAGCAAGCTCAGGCAAGCTCACCTACCCCCACGCCTGTGGACAAACTTCTACCACGCCACCATTGAGAGCCTTGTGACCTACTGCTGTACAGTGTGGTTCAGCTGCTGCGCTGCAGAGAACAGGACGACCTGCAACGGGTGGTGAGAGCAGCAGAGCGGGAGATCGTGACAGCACTACCCCCCCTTTAGTGACACTTACACTGGCAGTCTGCAGCGGAAAGCCAGTGGTATAGTCAGAGACCCATCACACCCTGGACACTCCCTTTTCTCCCCACTCCCCTCTGGAAAAAGATAAAGGACACTCAGAGCAAAAACAAACAGACTCAAGAACAGCTTCTACCCACAAGCTGTTTAATGCATCCCACCAGCACCACACACACACACACACACACACACACTGACTGAATAACCACCTACCCTCAGTCTAATGGGCAGTGCAATATAATATGTATCATTTCATTCATAATCTTTTATCTGGTATATATTTTTCCTGCTCTGTTTTTATTTTCTACTCTGTTGTATAGAGTTGTTCATTTGTATATACTAGTCCATTTTTGTAAAATAGCTTTATATAGTCTTTCTCATTGCACGTTAGGATTTGCTGCTAAACAGATTTTCATTGTTCCTGTAGCAGTGACAATAAAAATCTATTCTGTTCTATTGTATTCTATTGTATTCTATTGTATTCTATTCTATCTATGAGTTGATTCAATTCAGGAAGAATTGAGTAAATGAACAACCCCAGGGCCAGGAGTGATTTTGTTGAGGGTAATTATTATTAAATTATTACATTATTATTATCTTGCCAATAAATTGTTTAGTGGGGGCATCCCTCTTCCCATATATAATCACAGCTTTGCAACACATGCACATGTGGCTTTATCAATTAAAATAGATTAAAATAAATGAGGGATGAAGGTTTTTACAATACAGCAAGAGATTTGTTAGTATGGATGCGGACATGCTTTATCATTATTATTATTATTATTTTGCATTCTGCTTCGTCTAGATTTTCACAAGCCATACAACCATTCAGCCACGTAAAGTCATACGTCTCTTGTCGCCCTCTAGTGGACAATACGGATCAAGCACATACCGGATGAATGAATGATACTTTCACTGTGGAATTTCGGCCGTTTAGCGGCTTCAATCCCAAGATGTCTTGCAACAGGTGATCTAATCAACTTGTGGTGCATAAGATCTTTCCTCAATACTAAATCAAAGTAAGCTGCATCCAGGTTGTCACAAACATGCACAGCTATGTCAAATACAAAGTTAATAGAATAATGTCCCCAAGCTGCAACAGCAGCCGGCATTAAAAGTTTGATTTAATATGTTAGGTTTCTAAACCATATATAATAATTTAGAGGAATGCACCTCACTGGAACGCAACCATAAGGTCATTTTCTTTTTCTGGCCGTCGTCACATTTTCTGACCGCTGTCGTCACAGTTTCTGCTTCACTAATAGTAGCGCCGCTGAGAGGACCTTGAAGGAGTCCTGAAGGACCCCGTGACTTTCCTCAAGTATGACGTGCAGCTCACAGCTGAATTACAAATCGCTGCCCCCACTGGTACCACGCAGGGAATCCACAGTCAAAGACACCCATTTTGATTTCTGCCTAAATGGAGTTATTTCTCCTGTGATTTGTAACAGCACTATTAACCAGGCATAAGCGAGATTTACCACCGTACCCACCCGGGGTTCCAGACAATTACGCAAAGTACTGACGTCAGCACGTAGGCGCTTTAATTGGCGGAGAGATTGTGACGTTGACAGATTGGCGAACAACCGTAGGCCACAGTTCCCGTGATGTATCGCGATCGATTGTCTTATATAAATCCCGAACGCGGCTATACAATCGGCCATTTCGTCGGTGCAGGCCATCAGCTGTAGAGGGCAGTGGGGCTTATCATCTGTACTGGTTATCGGAAAGCTACATTCAGAACACAGCACCATGAGCGAGCAAGCTATTTCATTCGCCAAGGATTTCCTGGCTGGCGGTATCTCTGCTGCCATTTCTAAAACAGCCGTCGCTCCGATTGAGAGAGTGAAGCTTCTCCTTCAGGTAAAACTGCCTTCCGGTAGGCTTTAGCCGGGTAGTTGGGGTGATCTTGCTAGCTGTCTTTGAAGTAAGTTAAGCGGTGATCTCTACTGGTTGCCATCCCGGACCGCGGGCTCGAACGTAAACGCATCTCGGTAATGTGTGTTGGTTCTGAATTGGCGAACGTCTCCGGAATGATGCGTTCAAGCATTTAAGGTCATTAAGGGATGGGGGAAATGACCTACACGAGCTCGTCGGCTAATGTTAGCTTCCCGTGTTAACCTTAGCCGGCGAAGCTAACAAAGGGCAAACGCTAGTAGCGACATAAGGACATTATGTACAAACATGCGACACCAGCTCTGTTTTATTTTCAACTCTGACATGCAGTTGACCGTTATAACACTCTAACACGCGGATTATATTTTTGTCAGAATTCAATATGTTTTACGTGGCGTTAGTACCCCTTCATGCTAACTGCTGTTAAAAACAGCGGCTTTACCGAGGCCCGGAGGACACTCATTCACAGCCGGGGAAACAAGTTTCATATACTTTTCTGTTAAACCAGCCGCACGACATTCATTATACGTGTTGGTCCAAGCCCTTTCTGCATATTCGGTGATTTAGTTTCCGGGTGTTGGCTCTTTAATTAACCAATGCAAAGACGATCAAAGATGGTGGTCATTATCATTCAATAATATTATAACCGCTGACATGTAATATTAAATTGCATTCATGTGACAATCATGCAGCGTTTTATTAGGTACCAAGGTCACGACAAGGAGACACTTTGTTTGCATCTCAAATTTAAATTGATCTCTCCTTTCTTTGCTTTTCAATATTCCAGGTCCAGCATGCCAGCAAGCAGATCACAGCTGATAAGCAGTACAAGGGTATTGTTGACTGTGTGGTCCGTATCCCCAAGGAGCAGGGGTTCCTTTCCTTCTGGAGGGGTAACCTTGCCAATGTCATCAGATACTTCCCCACCCAGGCCCTCAACTTCGCTTTCAAGGACAAATACAAGAAGGTCTTCCTTGACGGTGTTGACAAACGCACCCAGTTTTGGAGGTACTTTGCCGGTAACCTGGCGTCCGGTGGTGCCGCTGGAGCCACCTCTCTGTGCTTCGTGTACCCCCTCGACTTTGCCCGTACCCGTCTGGCCGCTGATGTCGGTAAGGCCGGTGCTGGGAGGGAGTTCTCTGGTCTGGGAGACTGCTTGGTTAAGATCTTCAAGTCTGATGGTCTGAGAGGCCTGTACCAGGGCTTCAACGTGTCCGTGCAGGGCATCATCATCTACAGGGCTGCTTACTTTGGCATCTATGACACAGCTAAAGGTGTGTTGAATTTTAGAGAAGCTCCACTCATACCCCATGAACAGACAAATCTGGGTTTGTGGTTGCTCTAATATATTTTCCTTGTGTTTTAACAGGTATGCTTCCAGACCCCAACAACACCCACATATTGGTGAGCTGGATGATCGCACAGACTGTCACGGCTGTTGCTGGTCTGACCTCATACCCCTTCGACACTGTCCGTAGACGTATGATGATGCAGTCTGGACGTAAAGGAGGTGCGTTTATTTTGATGCAATACTACAGTTGTGTATATTTTATTGCATATGCAGTCGACGGAGTACTTCTTAGGCATTGAACTGAGCCATTTTTTTGTTTGCAAATTTTAGTCCACTTTAGTTAATTTAGCCTGTTTTCCTCCTCAGCTGACATCATGTATAGCGGAACCATTGATTGCTGGCGCAAGATCGCACGTGATGAGGGCGGCAAGGCTTTCTTCAAGGGAGCGTGGTCCAATGTACTCAGAGGCATGGGTGGAGCCTTTGTGCTGGTGTTGTACGATGAGCTAAAGAAGGTCCTCTAATTGTTGTCACATCACTGTCTAATTGGCTAAATGTAATAACCTTCCATTTCTATGGACTCTGCATTCTGCCTTATTTATGGGAACAAATTTAGTGTCTCCCCCCCACCTCCCTAGTTGCGGGCGATGGCTATACGTTGTGCATCTTTGATTTTAAACGTTCCACAGCTCCCCTCTTTACCAATGTCATTCCTCTAAAAGAATCCGATACCTCCTGTCATTCACTAGGTTTGTATGGTCCCAACTTGAATAAATCCATTCTGGGGAACAAACTAAACCATTGATGTCAACTGTCTCTTGCTGTTACTGCATGAGTTGAGCACTCACTTGGTAGTATAACGTACGAAGTGGATTATACCCAACTGCTAAATTTACACATGCTTATCTCCTCCTGATCCTTCCTGCTCACTACTGGGATTGTAGAGTAGAACACCTGAGGGCTGGCTCTTCAGAGATGCTACTAAATGCCACTACCATGTCATGGGAGTTTGTGCTTGTTATTGTAGATCTGTAAAATCAGCCTATTGGGGTGTTGAATGTGTTTCACATGAAATCTGAATTACTTTGAGTATAGGTACAGTGGCAAAATGTAGACCTGATTTTGATGTAAAAGGGTTTTCAAATGTTCATTCAGATATTAAAATTTCCAAAGTCTTACCAGAATCGGAAGTAATAACATTTTGATGTAATGAAGCAGCTACGCACGAGAACCTGCCCTGACAGCAGTCGCTATGGAGACTGCATGATGAGAATGCAACGTGTATCCTCGTGTGACCTCAGACATGTTGGAACGAGGTGTGACGTAGAGACTGAAGGTTTGGCTACATGAAAAGAATACACACAAGACAATGTAGAATAGTTTGACGTATGGTCGTCTCAATACCAAATTGATATTTAGCACTGTCCGATGGTTTTCACCTTGGGAAAACGCACCTTTTTTTTTTTTTTAAAACCATATAGTCTTGCGCAACTTCTAGTTGGTGGACTTTAAGCGGAAGTCTCAAAGTACTCTAATGGTTTCCATACATACTAAAAAGCTGCCAGCAGGGGTCGCCTGCGGCTCACAGTTGTGCCTGATATATGTGATCAGAGGCCTCAAGTGGAGGCAGTATGATTAATTTCATTTTTGTGAGATGATGTATCCAAATCTACATTGTAAAGTTTTCAGTTTCCCCCCCCACTTGTGTAAAACAACATAATGCAATATCACTATTAACAAAATGACTGCATGAATGAATAAGCAAACACTTAAAGACAGATTATTAAATATTTACCATCATTTTACCATGTTTTAAAATATTTTACCTC
Source organism: Mola mola (assembly GCA_001698575.1). NCBI lineage: Eukaryota > Metazoa > Chordata > Actinopteri > Tetraodontiformes > Molidae > Mola > Mola mola. The sequence goes on along the minus strand of KV751332.1, from coordinate 5,167,241 downwards.
AAACTGAATTCTGTGTTGTAGAAAAAAACATTTTGATGAGGTACAAGGAACGATTAACTATTCACACAATGGAAATGTGTTTTAGAACATCATACAATTTATTTAGTTATGCTGTCCCTGTAATTTTCATTCATGCCGACACCGTGGTTTTTATTCCAATATCTAAACTTGAGAGCCCAAAAGATCGTAACAGGTCAATGCCAAATGAGGAGAAAAGACGGGGCAGTTTAAATCAACCAATTTCTTTTCCCTCAGCCGAGCTCATTCTGAATTCATATTAACAATTTATTCCACCAAATAAAGCTTTTAATATTTCAATACAAAATGAGTCCAGAATCTCAAGTATTCAAAGTCTCCCGTTATCTTTTTTTATGTGGTGGTGTAACCACATTATAAACCTAAGCGTAAAGAAGCACAGATATAAGGATGGGAAAGAAGTTGTTATCAAAAAAGACTAACTAAATTGTGACTGGTGAATCGTTGGCCTGACCCTAAAGGACAATTCATTTTCTTTCACATGACACTTGGTGGTTGTCAGCCATCAGTTTGCCTCGGGTCAGGACACGTGCAATGAGATTCCCTGAACCGCATCCCCATTTTAATTTAATTTTTGCGTCGAAGACGACCAGGATTTGGAGGCCTCCCGGAGCAAAGTAGCAACGGCTGGTTGGTTCGAACTGCAGCTCTCAATCTGAATATCAGTTCACAGTGGTACTGATGATGGTGTGGTGGATTGGACTGATCCTGCAGGATAATCAGGGTGTGAAAATAAAATTTGCACAAGGCTTTAACACGCACACACACACACCTGTCGGCAGGACTGACTCAGTCCCGGCTGCATCAGCATCCTCCCGCTGTCCGCTGACGTGGACCGCACGCTTGAAATGCTGGCACACAAGGTAAGAAGTGAGCTGTGACTGACTGTTCATTAATCAGTGAGAGATTTTCAATTAACTGGCACATTGTCCAGGATGCTATGGGATACTGTCAGGTCTGGTGTTCAGGATCTGATCATTTCCAACGTTGAAAGTAGAAATTGACACAACAGCAGCAATTCATGGAGTCTCTTCCAGCAAATTCAGCTCAATTATTTGATTCATTCAAGGATAATAAAGCTTTAGCCTTAAAAAGACAAAATATTTCCTCCTGTATATATATTCATGATGGTAAACAGCATCGAAGTAAAGACACTGTATTCAAAAATGACTTCAGTGAATTTGAAAGTCACTTACCTGTTTACTACTCAAGTGAGAACGTTAAAGTATCTGGTGATAAAGTAAGCCCCGTTAAAAACAGAGAGAGAAAGCAGAATAAGAATAAAAGAGCAACAAGACTTTCTGTGAAGTACAGGAAAGTACTAGTTTTTATTCCTTCATAATCAAACTTCACAAACAGCTTGAACTTGTACAATACCTCAGAGAGTGAAAATTACAAAAAAAGTGCTGGTAACATTTACAAAAATCATCCTTACTTAGCAACAATCAGTTTATTCTTCCACACTTTTTTTAGTCTTTTGTATTAAGGCTTAATACTTCTGTATAAAGTATATGCAAGATAAGTCTTCACAGTTTTTCGAAAAAAGTCACAATATTATGTAACATAATGAAGCTTTTACGGCTATTTTTCTTTATAATAACAAATACACATCACTGGTAAATATATGTGAAATACAGGGCTTATTGTAAAATGGCAAGTAATGATACTGTTTGCTGAGATAAATTGATTCCACACACTGTTATAGGAAAATTTTGACATACCATTGCTATAACTGAAGTAGGAGGAAAAGAAAATGATAAGCATAAACACTTGGGAGATCGCCTCCAAACTTTGGCACGTCCCATGAAAACAATTTCACAAAATATGAGATTTATCGTTGAAATCATATATATGGAAGAAGAGCTAAACGGGCATAAAGTGAAAACATGCTGTGTAGTAAGGTGCTAAATCAGAGATATTAGATTGCCAGCCTTTTTTTCTTTTTTTTTTTTCCCCCACACAGACTGACATGAATAAGGTGCATTTGTAAGACTCAAAGCATGTCGGTCATTATTAGATGTCGACAAAATGTGTAATTAATACAAGCTTCCAAAAACAACCTAAATTAATATGACCAATAGTCTTGAGGCGACCTCGTATACTCATGCATTCCAATGGATTCAGAGAAATGAAGATCTCTGCTGCAGTTGTGTAACTCTCTTTAATGTGGCATGTGAAAGTAAAAGCTGTATTGTACTCATGGTATGTGTTATTTGCTGTTTTTTCCTTTTTTTTGGGGTTTTTTTTTTTTTTTGAAGATTTTCTCTTTTTTAGCTGTTGAAATTGTGACAAACGTGATGAGTAAGGAGATGAAAAAAAAAAGAAAGAAAACAAAAAAAAAAAAGAAAAAAAAAAGAAACTGAACGTGAAACTAAGCCAAGATATATTCACAAGATCCTCTAAGCTACACTGGTTTACAGGCCAACAGATGAGAGCTCTAGCCCTAGACTTACCAATTTCACCCTCATGCATACTGTACGGTTAAAGTGACGCAACAAGCTTGCTTAAATAGTCTACATCACAAAAGCAATTTGGTTTTAGTGCAAACACAATTGGCTGGCTTCAGCTTCTCAATAATAACAAGCTCACCAAGGAGATTACAAGAAGGCACATACTTATGCTTCCTCTAACACGCAACATATTTAGACAAACCGCAACACCTTTCAGCAACGCCACAAAGCGGTGAAAACAGGAAAGTCACTACATCTAGATAAAATGGTGGAGTCTCGCCGTCTGTGAATGATTGAAAAAATTTACACGAGTGAATCAACGAAATAACGGCGTTCCGATTCATGGTTGCGTTTTCAGTGGGTGACCTCATTAAGAGAGATGAATTATGGTCCATTTCGGTGGCCAATGATGCTGTGTTTGTACGGCCAGAAGGTGCATTTGGGAATTCTTTTTTTTTCTTTGTTTTGTTTTTTTTTTTTTAAATTTCACTTTAAAGCATTTTCTTTTTTTAAATTTATGTCACATCCCAGCGAAAAGCGCTCAAAGTGACCAAATACACAGGGAAAGGAGTGCACAACAGTGGACAGCTGGGGATTTTATCTTTTGGTATTTATCTTTAATCGTTGTGTGATGAAGACCACAGACATGTTGACTGGTGGCAAATGATTCCATCCCTCACGCATCCCGACTCTCACTTCATATCTGTAAGAGCTGCTTGATTTGTCCAAAAAACAATTACAGGAGGAAACAACAGTTGTAATGCCCCTCAAATCTGGACACTAATATTGGGGGGGAGGGGACTGCTGGGCTAGAAAGAGAAAAAAAAACGATACAGCTACAAACAACAATATGCGGATGCCATGTGCATTTAAAAAGGTGACCGATTGTGTACCTTTGAATCAAAATCCAAACATTTCAAATATCACTATTTACTCTGCGCGTGCCACTCACGGGTGACAACGTTCACATACCACGGTTTTCAAAAATGTGTTGAGTGAATTATATTGCTTTTGATAGAAGAAGACCAAAATAAGTCTAGTGCAAATCTCTTTTCTGGGTTGAGAAGTGGTGTTTTTGATGTAATATCATATCTGCTCTACCATAGCAAGAACACATCTGGTGATTCTGATAACTGGACAGCTGTCAAGTGGTATCCCTTTATTTTTTTTTATTTTTTCTGAACATCTACGAGAGCTCTCTTTCATTAAACAAAAAAAACAAAACAAAAAACAATCTGTCACCAGTCAATGCCATGTACGAATCTGTAAGGAAACCTTAAAAAATAATTCCTGTCAGCACAAAGGAAGAGTCTTAACTTGTTACGTCTAACCGAGACCTGTTTGGAGCAGGACAGTGGCGGCCCTGTTAAGTCCCCCTCCCCTGTACAGCTGGGAGGACGTGCTTTGTCTGTCACCTCACGTCTGTGCTAACGGCTGTCATCTGTGCAGTTATGTCTGTCAAATACATCTCTCAACTTGGAAATGTTGGAAAAGTCACTCCAGTCCAGTGTTTGACAAATCATATTTTACA
>KV751332.1:5136870-5156658 GCA_001698575.1 Mola mola | reverse complement strand
GAAATTGAGTAAAAGAAAATAATAGAAGTTCATTTAAGGAAAAATGATTAAATATTAAGCACAGGCATTTTAAGAAAATGTGCAAAGTAGCACTTTGTTTTCTTGAATGTGCAGCAGGCCTTTATAAGACCAGCTGCACGCAGTTATTCTTTTAACATTGCAACCACTGAATGGTTTGCTCATATAAATGAGCAAACCCTTCTGACTGCAGTTGCAGGCAGTTGCATGTCTGTGTGTGTGTGGGTGTGGGTGTGTGTGTGTATTGGTGTTTGTGTCCTATTTTGAGTAAAAAATAATTACAAAAACAATTCAAATATCAGAAAACGAGCCTTAAGTGATGTGATGCATGGATGACAACTTGTGCACACTAGCTTCCAAATCTATTCTGTTCATGCTGTGTCCTCAGGAATGTATTATATCGTCTAAAAGTCCATCTGTGGTATATCACGAAACAGTGTGATTTCAAAGAAGCTACTTGTTTTGCTGTGATGAGTTCCTTTCCAAACATTGTGTGCCATTTGAGCCTCCAGTGACGGCCAATACACAAAGAGTAATGCATTTAGCTCCCACTTGCTGATACAGCTTTGCAATAGTATAAAAGTGGTTACACGGGGGCTCTGGGACAAGGATGACATCTATATCCAATTTTATACAATTCCCTCCCTCTTTAACACTGTTCCAATCAACTAGCCTACCCTCCCTCATAATAACATAGTTCAATCATCTAATTAAGTCCACGTAGGCTACTCAATAATGACAGTATTTTAAGTGACAAATCTTTTTTCTTTTTAAATCTACAGCCCATAACAGTCTGGTGCAATTTGAGGAGCAGCAATTATGAAGGAGAGAGTTTAGTCGCATATGCCCGCCTGCCATAACTGTGAATGTGAAAGGCTAAAAAGCAACACCGTCAGCAAGAGTCTTTCTTTTTTTCCTCATGTTCTGGAAATGGAAGAGGTCTAAACTAGCCTTAACAGTCTTTTGAGATATTATTGGCAGTGTATGCAAATGAGTTAAACTCCAAACTTCAGAAAAAAAAGAAACATTTTTGCTCAAATACTGTCTCATCAACACCCCCCCTCCTCCCTCCCAATTTAGTAAATGCAATGTTAACCATCAAAATGTATGGACAACAATTACAAAACATATGAGAAATATCTGTCCCCGTCACCACTGACAGGAAGTTAAATTTCAGTAAAATGACTGAAACTTGTACCTTGACAACAGCTGCATTATAATCCCTTAACACTATAGGAATAAATAAAACCCACTGTCAAATGAACTATGTCCTTTTTTTATTTTATATAAGAAGGCAATCTTGTGACCATCAGTATTTTTAGAAGGAATATGTAGCCCAACCCCAGATGATTTTTTGTTATTGTTTGTAAATTATACCACAGTAAGCTTGGACATCTATAGTTTCCAAACTGGTCAGTATGGGTTCACCACAGCCATGATTAATGTATCATGGCAATGTACACACACACACACACACACACACAGACACACACACAGACACACACGCACACACATGGGCAAACAGACACAGGCAAATACACAGACGCTCGAACATATATGCACATGTATGCTCGGACATATCTACACTAAAGGTGTGTTTGTGTGTATGTGTTTCTTTCGTAGGCCTTTCGGTAGTGTTCAACACATAAATCATTATTTTAGGAAAGCATACATTTAGAGGCCTGTAGTTAGGATCCATCCAGTAGATCAATATCAAACTACTAAGCCTTAAGGCCACCATCTTTTTTTTTTCTTTTAGAATAACAGAAAAAAAAAAATCTTTTTTTTTTTTGGGAAACTTAATGTGCCAGTGTCTATACTCATTACTCTTCATACCTCAAAACAAGAAAAGGAAAATCTAGTGCCATTTTATTTGTCATTCTTTTGAAAGAAGTTTATCTATTAGTACTTATCCATCGGAGACATGCATTCGCATGTGGTCATTGAAGTGCTCCATTTGGTCGAACTTGGCAGGGCAGACGGAGCACACGTAGGTGGTCCCTTCTTGGCAGCTTGCCTCTGCAGCTACACCCACTCCTGTTCCTACCCCAGCCCCTACTCCAGCACCTCCGCTCACCGGCATGGCGAGGGCCACCACTCCGGCTCCTGGCTCCGGGACAGCCATAGGGATGGGGATGGACACTGGGCCCGGGGTACCTGCGCTCCCCGACAGGCCTGTGATGCCGCTGCCTGTGCTGTGCAGGGCCATGTGCCTCTCCAGTAGGGTCTTGTGTGAGAATTTCTTCTTGCAGATGTAGCACTCATAGGACTTCTCTCCACGGTGCAGCCGCATGTGGACATTGAGAGAGCTCTTCTGGGTGAAACGCTTGTTGCAGATGCTGCACTGGTAGGCCCGCACCCCTGTGTGCGTCACCATGTGTTTGATTAAGTAATCCTTCAGGGAGAACGAGCGCCAGCAGATGCTGCACTGATGAGGCTTCTCACCTGGATGAACATGCAAGACAAGAGCATTAAGGGGAAAAAAAACAGGAGACAAATTTTGAGGATTAAGTCAAAAAAAAAATGCAGATGTTGTGCAGCAACACTGCACGCCTAAAGGCAGCAGTCACAAAAAAGTCATTCTCTGTAGCAGTGTTAGCTTTATATTCACGCTGATTTCATTGTAATAGCTATAAGGACAGACACAAAAAATCCACGAGGGTAAACGTGAAATACATGCTCTTCTATTGAATCCCATACAATCATCAATCATGTATCTATTTTAGATTTTTCGGTTTGAGATTTTACAGGCTGTAACACATTTGCATATCAATAATTACATACCACTAATGGGCACAGCGATGGAAAGCCTGACAATTTAATAGACAAGATGTAACATACAAGTTAATGAAGTCCTGTGTATCTACTGCAGCATGGAGTTAATTAATGTGCAGCTACCTGTTTTAATCGATGAAGCTAATATTTTATACTTCGTTCTTTTCTGGCATTTGTTTTTATTTTTCCTGACCTGCTCCACAGGAAGGTCAGAGATCAGGGTCAGTTACAAAACAGCGGCATGGAGCAACTATTTTCTTGCTTAGAGCGACTCATGTAATTCCAAAGCTTTGGTCTCTGACTGATTTTTGATAGTGCCCAGTGACCTACATCATGCAATCGTGCCTGCGTGTCCACCACTTTTGCACTTCGCTGTTTAGGGGGCGCATTGTACAAATCAATATCTACACGTTAAGTTTAGATTTAAGCTTTTCTCACTCTAATTTATGTTGAATTCATGTTAATTTCAGGGACAGCAGTGCGATATTATGTTATATGCCAATTCCGTGGCTTTCCCTATCAATATCTCATCTCTCTGATTTGCACATTGTGCGAGTAAAGTCTGGTTTGACAGAGCATACACAGGTAGTTCTGTCTGAGCCCGCGATTCTGATGAATAATAAGGGCAATAAAAGGAGGTGAGATCAATGATATCATCTAATTATAAGGCGTATAATTCTTCCTTTCCGATGATGATGATTACATCTACAATTTATGACTGATAAGGCTATCACCAGCTAGGAGGAAGCAGCGCACACTATACTGATGTGCTGCGTGAGCACTTATTGTAAGTCAGCTTCAAATGATTATACAAATGTCAGGGAGCTGGGACCTAATGAATGTACATTTTGAGGCTTCCATTATAAAAACATAGCTAACACCTTTCCACTACAGTGTTTTAGGGGCTCATCATCACAGTGTGCTGTTTAGAACAGTTGGTATTTGATACAAATTTAAATACTAATTTGGACAATTAAAAATAACTGATAACAAACACCAACGTAGTCCACTACTTATCAAAACTAATTTCTTTCGAATATTAACCTTCAGCCATCGTGGTGTTTCCTAATCTTAATCTAACATGGAGGGAGGGACAATGGAAAAACACTGATCCAAGAATAAAGGGACTTTGATATCAATGTGTGTGGGTGTGTGTGTTATTGTGTCACTGTGGACTGGAACCTCAAACCCTGGATACACAAATATGTTGTATGTTAAATGTCAAGTTGCTCTTTCGTCATTGCAATAGTAGCATTAATGAAAATGAACACTCCTTTGTTGCATACTGTTTCTGCAATATGTAAATAAAACATTGTGAACATTTTATCTTACTTTTTTAAAAAGTGTTCTTATTATGGCCGAATATATTATTAATTCAGTCACCCATGTTTCTTTAGCATTTATATTAACTATGCATAAAAAAAACCTATTTTACTGAGCTTACTCACTTAGATACTACATGTTGACTTACCAGTATGGACAAACATGTGTTTAACGTAGTTCTGTTTAGCAGTAAACGTTTTACTGCAGAGAGTGCATTCATAGGGCTTCTTTTCCCCCGAACCAACTCCTCCTGTAGCCTGTTGCTGCTGAGCTGGCGCTTGCGGTACCGATATGGTGTTCGGGAATGATGACATTGCAGGGGGCGGCACTGCCACAAACTGGGGTTTCTGCTGGCCGGGAAGGTAAAGGACAGGCATGGTGTCTCTAGCCGGCTGTGGAGGAAAGATTGTGGGCAGGAAGGTACCTCCACCAGGGCCCATCGCTTGGGAATTGCTGGTGAGCGGCAACCTCAAATTGCTGGTGTGTGATTCTGCCTGGCGCATGTAGGCACTTGGCAGGGTCTGGGACACGACTGAGTTTGGCAGAGACTGCATCATGCTACTTTCACTAGCGCTGTGGGACGTGTCTCCATCTTCCGCCTCTTGCACTTGCTCTGGGGATGAGTCGGTGACCTCTATTTGCACTGGACATCCTTCGGCTTGCTGCCCATCGCCGCTCATGTCTCGTCCAAAGCCCTGGTAGTGCTGCTGCTCCATAGCATCTGGCTCAGTACTGAGGGAGGAGCTCACCCCTGAGTCAAAACTTTCAACCTTGGATTCACTCTCTACACCTTCAGTATGGTCAGTGTCATCTTGGCAGTCCCCCATATTATCATAGCAGCTGAACTCGTCTTCGGCCTCCTGCTTTATGTGCATTCCTTGTTGTAAGCGTACCGGTCGGGGCTGCTTGCGGCAGTGGGTGGTCTCTGCAGAGATGTAGCGATCAACCTGCTGCGATCTCTGGATGCGGTTCATCCAGGGTGGATCTTGAGATTGGTTGTCCTTCTGAGTGCTGAGTCCCGCATCACTGTAGTTTGACGTCAGAGGGTTGATGTACAGAGGGCGCTCGCGGCTGCCGTTCTGCAGAGGGAGGCCAGTTATGGGGTACAGTGATGTGTACGTTCGATCTATACTTTGCTGAGATGTTGATTGCATATAACTTGACTCTGCGTCACTGCTGGGCCCAGAGGTGCCAGACTCTGGTGTGCCACGGGGCGTTTCCTGACCAGAGTCTCCAGGTATAACAGGGAACCCCCCCGGCCCTGCCAGGCCCACATTCTGGGACACAATGCGTGTACACTCATCAATGACGGTCTTGATCTGTAGGATGCTGGCGGCAGTAAGGATCTGCAGGGCTTCTGACTGAGATACCCGCAAAATCCCACTGTACATAAAGTCAATCAGCTTTTGGATGGATTGCACTGAGACCACAGAAGGGATCTCAATGTCGCTGTAGCCCAAGAGCAGCTTGTCCTGAAAGAAAGGGCTTCCAGCAGCCAGCACACACCGGTGAGCTCGCAGCATACTTCCATGGATCCGAACAGTCACGTCACAGAAGTGCCCACGATTGCGCTGCTCATTGAGGGTCCCAAGTACAGAATTGCTAAAGTTGTGGAGATTGATGTTATGAATGCGCTCGGTCATCCCCTTGCAACTGATGTAAACCTGCAAGCAGGGAGCAACACACCTGATTTGGTCAATTTGACATAAAGCACTATGCCTTAAATAAAGAAATTCAGCTGCTACTGCATTTTTTTCTTTAAGATGTTAGCACAGTTTATTTAAATTGATTGCTCGGAGCACTATTGCTGAATTAGTAATAAAACAATGTAACAATGTATATATTCGAGGCATATTTAATTATGTAACAAGTGACAGAATGGTCATTAGCAAATATATTAGAAAATGTAGTTCCCTTGCATACAAGGGAATTCCCTTTTATCTGAAGTTAGAAAAAAAAACTGCTATAACCCAGCGCTACAATCAATTTAAATATGTAAGTACATAAGTCCTATTAATGTTTAAGATAAACAAACAGATTGGAGGCTTCCGTAAGCTATAACATGGCACTTCTAACAGTCCAGCTGTCCATTTTTTCTCTTGACTGGTGATGTGAAAATTCCAGTGCCATTGTGAGAGACAATTAAGATGGTTTCCATTTAAGTTTCCCCCCCTTACGCTGTGTTTTCCTGAAGTTCCTCCAACCACCACTAAGTGGTGCCCTGGGCTTGGAGGACAACAGGCCTCTTTTGTTAGAAATGTGTTCACTTTGATAGCGCTTCCAAACTATCCTTGGAATACACGAGATGTGACCTGGCTGATCAGTGTGTAAGATACAACTTCAGGGGCTTTTTCTTCCCAGTTCGGTGTTAAAAGGAAGGCCAATCTACACATGAATTAGATGGGAAGTAAGTGTGAGAAGTTGTTGGATTTCATGACTGCGTGAAATTACTTTTCTTTTGCATATGAACATGCTTGAGTGTAATTTAGGTGAATTATTCGACCTTATTTGAATGTCTATTATACACAACGCTTCCTCAAATAACTGTCCTCATTTAATCTTGCAAACTGCAAAAATGCAAAAATATTATATACAGTATATATATATATAATATTTTTGCTAGAGAGAGAGGAGGGGAGAGACATATTGGTTGATATAATTCCTTGACACCGTGTCTGTCAATCAGTAGGAAATATATGTATGAAAAAGTTCAATTAACCACTGTAAATACGGAAGAAAACTCAATAATGTCGAAAAACGCTCTATAAGCATGACGGCAGTTATATACTTAATGGAAATGAATTGAACAGTGTTACTAACAATTAAACCATATTTGACAGTGACAGATTTGTTTGTCAGCATGAGGTAGAATGAAGCTAAAACATCCTGCAGAAGCAGCTCAATAGTGTTACCGTAAAGTACAAACATGTTCTCCATATCTAACTTAGACACAGAGGCAAGAGAAAAAAATAAATACAAAAAACGTGTAGCAGTACTCACAGATAGATGACGTTTTGTTCCGAAGATGCTTGTGTGGCTGGTGATGAAGTGCGGGGTCAAGCTTCAGTTTGCTGGTGGAGATGGCTGATCAGAGGCCGTGTGCTAGGCAAGGCTGTCACTCCTCTCTGTCCAAATCATGTGTTGCTCTGCCACAGGGTTTAGAGTGTTTGGAAGGAGAGAGAGGAAAAGACAAAGAAAAAATCTTAATGCCACATACTCCCTCATCGATATTGCCACTCCCTTAATGAACCCAGAGCCACAGTAACAGAAATATCAACCACATCGACATGCTGCAACAGATGTGTGACGAGTTGTTCAAAGCAAGACGAAAAACATGCTCGTGTGCACACATGACAGACAATTAAAATCCAAGGTTGAAAATAATATTGGTATTAGAGCCAGTTCTTGCCTCAGCAGTTAACTGAGCCGATGGGCAAGAAAACCACACCCCCCCAAAAAAAGAACAAATCTTTTATATATTAAATGCTCATTAAATATTTTTTTAAAAAGGTCCCTGTCACACTCACTGCAAAGTGTGTGTCAATGGGTTTGCTCATTTTTTTTCAAAAAAAAAAAATCCACAAATGAAACGAAACAATATCAAATCCAGACATATATCGGACATTTGAAGTTGTAATAATAGAAAAGAGTCAAATACTAGACCCACAAGGCATTCATGGAAAAACACAAGAAACGCATTCAACACTATCAATCATGTGATGAGCTAGTTTAGTGCTGCTAAGAAAGTCTTACACAATTGCTCCCATACTGTACACACACATTATTATGCACAATTCCCCACCACCAAAAACTTAAACAACCACACTGAAGTCATGTACTCATGGTATCATTTAAGGTCAGGCAGACTCAGAGAAAAATAACATTTCTCTCTCAGTAGTCCCACACTGGTCAAATTGGCTTCACGCGTGTCAACCCAGTATCTGTAAATGACTCTGTGCCTTGGGATGAGAATATTTATCATTAACTGGATTTTTCAAGTGTGCTCTGACGCTTCTTTTTTGAAAATGGCATAAAAGAAATGTTCAGGGGTTGTCACGCTGGCTCCAAGGCGCACATCAAGTGCTCTCTGTAAAATGCCAGTACTTACTGCATTATGCTGAATGAAAAGCATGGGGCTCGTATCTGACCAGACCTGCACATTAATGTTGACACATTATTCTTTTACAAATCAGGAGTGTGTTTAAAGGACACACCTTCTGTTTGGAGACACTGAGGATACTACACAATTTAACTCAAGTGGCATCTGTATTATTTCTACGGACATTTGTTGTGCCAGTATTAAATCCTAAACATGCCTCTAAAAGGTTCAAACACTGTTTCGTCAGTAGTTTAGGGTGGAGAAGCAGAAGTCTAGGGAGAGAACTACAGTCGAGGGTTTAAAGCTTAAGAAGTGAAACAGCTTTGTGTTCATAGGCCCCAGTTTGACGAGTATTGAAGGCAGCCAGATGTGAGCTTTTCCTGAAATGTCCTTGACAGCAAAGAAATTGGGATGATTTAAGTTAGACAATAACAGTGCGATAAGTAGATGCCCCAATACACAATGCAATACACACACTACTTGTTTGTTCCTCCAGATCGATTAGAGTAGAAAATACATGCTTACGGTGAAATCCTTTATCCCGAAATGTAAAATTAAACTTTTCTTCATCATCCTTTCCTTGAAAAAACCTGGCTGTAACCTAACTCAAACAATAACCTACAATGTCCTAAAATAACCCCTGTTCTAGAAACCACATCCATCCCAAACCATTAACCCTTTTGGAGGTGCAGCCCTTGGGAGTAAGCTAACCGCTGGCACCGAAATAAATCACAATTGACTTACTCAAAGTGAAAACCAACAAAAGTGTCAGAAATTGAATAGCTGTCTCTTTAATGTAACGCAAACACACACATGCCAATATGCTTGAATCCATTACAGTGGCAAATATTTGACCTTCTTTTTTTTCCAGCAGGGGTTAGCTCGAGCTCCAACTGTATTCTGACGCCACGGGCCTTTTTAATCATAGGTGCTGTTGGACAATGCAAACACATATATGTCGCCTCTTTGGCTTCCCTCATCCACACAGACATGTAAATCCACCTGCCTAAGGGGGTAAAGTGAGGTGAATGCCAGCAACAAAGGAGCAGGCCAAGGGAAGCAGGCTTCAGCTGCCCAGACTGCCACTCACAACAGTGATTCCATTTTAGCCGTGACACAGTGGGTGAGCAGCAGCCAGTGCCTACCTGCAGTGAATTCTAATCAGCCCAGGGGTCTGTCTCCCTCCCTCCCTCCTGTACCCTGCCTTGGACTAAAGGGGCTGATGATCCTTCAAAATTAATTAGATCCTTGTAGGAGGCGGCCATTTTCTTTCACTTCCTAATGCTCCACCAAGAAACAATTTTTTTGGGGGGGTTTAAACTAAATTCAGGGTGTGTGTTTTCTCCCCTTGCATTGATCTCCTTCTCTCCCCATCTACCTGTTTGCTGTTTCATCACTCTCTTGCTGTCTTTTCTTGCAGATCTGTCTGTCTCTGTCTGCCGACACCCCACTCCCACCCCAATACACGCACCCCACCTCCTCTTGCTCCTCTTCCTCCCACCCTCCTTACAAACACCCTCCGCCCCTCTCTGGCTGCCTTCATGCTCCCAGCTCTGTGTCTGCCTCTGTGGAGTTTGCTGTCAATAAATCCCAAGAGGTCAGTTTGTCTGCTGCAAAGCAGACACAATGCTTCAGACCGCCAATGCAACGCAAGCTTGGTTGCTGCCGCCACAACAAAGACTGGGGAGGGGAGATAGGTGGGGGTAGAGGGGGGGCCAAAAATAAAATAAACAAAATAAATAAATTAAGACGGAGAAATGAGGGTTGCAACTTTACTATCTATCTCCAGGTTAATCAGCTGCCTATATTACAAGCTGATGAAATACGCTGCATCAAATTGGACATTAGTTAATCAAGGATGGGGGTGCAGACATAAGAGGCATGCTTATGAAAGGAGCTGCATCATTCATGTGAATAATATACATCTTGAATATGCAAATACTGCTTACAACACACAATACAAGCTTATATTGAAGTCCCTCAGTACATTTAAATCTGGAGACAAAAGGGCCATGGGGCATTGTGAAAAGCTTATGTCTATGCATACAGTATCTCCATGAATGTGATGCACTTATCAAGAGTGTTCTGTCTTATACTTAATTAAAAGTCATTTATGAGTTCCTCTGAAACCGTCCGCTTAACGATTGCCGTCCAACAATGTAATTATTATTTTTAATTGTCCTTACAGCCTAAGTGCATTAGCACATGGAATCATGCTTTGATGGCATGGTTTGGATAGGATATCTAATACAATATGCTGCACAATGTAAATGTGTAGCGTGTGCACTCAAGAGATTCAAAGTGACCATCAAGTGCATGATGAAGACCTGATGCGAGAGGTAATAACTGAGGATGTTGTTTGCGAAGATGTAGTATCACCGCTTTTGACGGACGAACACAACCATGGTACAGAGCTTACATTGGCCAGCAATTCAAACTTTTGTGGAAAGGAAAATTAAAATTTAATTTAAGCCATATCTAATGATGTTGCGTCGCAGTTACCTTTGATTGGCATGATCAAAAATGATTCTTTTAGGTAACTGAATATTCATCTCCACCCAACAACAATGGGCCGACTGAATCAGAGTAATTTGGAGCACCGTGTTCCGTGCTCATGTTTTGAGTGTTTGCCTATGAGATCGCATAGCAATTAGCAGGTAAAGTAACGAATGCACCTGAATCACACACACTTCAGACGAGGAAGCAGAAAACACCTCACAATTTCAAGATTTAATAGAACTTCCTTTATCATCCAAATCATCAACAACTGCACGTAGGCTGCTGACAAGCTGAGCCAACATTTTCCTTACCTACTCAACACCACTGAATATCTTTGGTGTTCTTGTCTGGCGATAATTATATCATGTCAATGTAAATCAAGTGATGAAAGTGTTCAAGTGTTAAATCAGTCAAACATGAAACTCCTCCCTGAACTTTGAACTGGCTCTCCACCTACAGCACAGTCATAGGATCAGTCATCCTTCCATGCAGCTTCGAGCGTGCCCCAAGGGACACTTTAAAAAAATAAACAAGGAACATAAAATAGTATTTTGTTATTCTCATTTTTTTCCTGTGAATGCTCTCTTTTGGTCAAAACATCATGAAGTGATTAGAGAATTCCAGCAAAATGTTAAGGCCACTGCTTAATTGAAATCGCTTGAATAATTGTACGGTGATGTTGTATGCGTTTATGTGCATCACACACTAGCTGAAAACTGTCATTAACTCTTTTTCAGTCACCTAAATTTAATCTCCTGATTTGTGTTTGGTTCCATTGATCCTAAAATGTCTCAAAACAGCACAGCAGATCAATGTGATGAGACATTCAGTCCGACAGAAAGTGTGACAGGATGTGCGGCTTTCCAATAAATTCCTTGAGCAAACGAAAAAAAAAAAAAAGGCACTACAATACCAACACACAAGTAGAGGACAGGCAAAGTATTTTCTGACAGGACAGCTTGTTTAACTTTGTCATTTTCTGTCAAAAACACACCTACCACCAACCGTTATCCATGGCAGATCACTGTCCTCAAAGTCCACACAAACATTCACGAGACAGAGCTATCAGCAAACATTTCATTCTGTATTTCATTAAGTTCCCTAAGAGAGTATAGAGGCCATGAAAGGGCCACTTCTAACTTATGGGCATTAAAATGATCCAGACAGTACCTCATTTTGATGATGGATAGAAAGGAGGCTTTAAAGACATTTCTCAGAGTTACCAAATGGCTGTGCTTATGTTAATGAGCATTTGACCAAAAAGAACCATCTGACTACTCATATGATTGTCTCCGAAACACCTCTAACCCCCTAAGCAGATAATGCTAAATTCAAGAGTTATCATTTAGGCACAAGTGTCCACAGCAACTGCCTCTCTACAGCTACTACACGTCGAGGACATTTTGCCTCTCCAAAAAAAAAAAAAGGACCTCACGAGCCATTAAGAGATCTTCATTTACCCAAAAAGACGATCACACAGGGCTTCTCTGTCTATTACTGCGGTACCATGACAAAGGAGGGTTAATTAATAACGATGGACTAATGGGCAAGACATATCAAGCATCTTACACGTATGTCTCTGTATGAGTAGCTATAGTGTGTCTCTGAGTATCTCCTGATTTTATGTCCTTGGGAGATCAAATCTGGATTTGTTTAAGCTTAATGCATACAAAGTTAATCACCGGAAGGACCAAACACAGTGAAAGCAACAGAACCCATGTGCACTATTAATTTTACACCATGGATTTATTGAGCCAGGTGTGGTTTGAATGTATAAGCTTACACAATGTGATTCAAGCGCCAGCATCTTTTAATTTTTGAACGGAATGTGACTGTGAGCAGCCTCAGACACTGTGCACCATGTGCCTTGGCAATATCTGCACGAGGGTGCACGAGCACTGCGCCGAATCGGCCCAGCACAGAGCTGAAGTTTTCACAAATCAACGAGGGTGCTTTAAGCGGTGAACGTTGCACAAACTCCCCGCTTTTTTCTAAGCTGGTCCTTTGCAATGCTCAAAACTCACTTTTTAAATGAATGGTTCACCATTCTACGGAAGTGTAACGTGCTGCATGCAACATTGGTACTATTTGAAATGGCAAAATGGTTTCCTGATGTCTCTTATTTCTGAAACTTGAAGTTGCAACAATACGTATGCAGCAGGGCTGGAGTCATCACGATAGCCTAAAAATATCTGCAAAATACAGTATCTCTGTCAAATTTGGCTCATTATATGTTTAGGATATTAAATTCAGATGACTTAGCGCTCAGTGTATTTATAGTTTAGCACGCTGTTGCGCCATACAGAATAAGTCTCATCCGTCCCTTAGACATATCCGCCAAACTAAAAGTGTAATGCTGACACACCGTGTGCTACCACCTCCTGTCTAGAGATCATCAGGCTAGTGGAGTAATGCTAGTTCTAATCACTTAAACATGCCACAGTTTGAAATGAATAAAAATTTGCTCACAGGTAGTGTTTTCTGTTAATCCGATGGGGGTTTCAACCTAGCGACAAGAGGGAACTTTACCCTTGCAATGCTGTGAGGCATGGCCACTTTGTGAAGCAAGTAAACTACAGAATTTCACAAGAACTGAGAGTATTATGTAGGAATATAAGGCCAGTAATCCATAGAAGGCATAATTTAACATTTTGTAAAACTGCAATTATGTCCAAAAATAATGAAAGGACCACACTTTTACTCCGTAAATATATATTTGGAGGGTTGCTACCCCACTAACACCAGCCCTGACATCTGCCGACAAGAGGGGAACACACGTTCAGTCCCACTAATTCAAGTGAACTCCGACCTGCACTGTGCAACACCGCTTACGAGTTTCATAGAAGTCACACACGAAAGCCAGATTTGTTCAGTGGCGGCTATTGTGTAACACTTGCATCACAAATGGAGAAACAGTAAGTGATGTGTCCAAATTTTAACAAGTACTTTGAAAACGGGCTCTTGCTTCCAAGCATGGGTTATGTGCATACAATTGTGAATTCGATTGGCAAACAGGTGTGCTAAACATCTTTTTATTGTCCACTGTACCCAGTTACAGGAGGGGGAAACTATTCAGCCACCAGTTGAAGGGGTTATACTAGTTCTATACGTTGTGTACACATAAGCACACAGTGTGCTCTTAAAATTGGCTGTGTATCATTGAAGCTACTACTTTCTCTCTTTACAGATTTTTTTTTCTGTGACATTCTATGATTGCGAAATGTTGGTGTATGTTAGGTTCTCTGTGTACAGTCCACTCATAGCACACAAAGTGGGGACTTAATGTGACCACCCACCCTCCTCCGCCTCTTCTATTCTCTTTATGATAATCATCTGTGCTTTGGGCCTCGACAAATTCATATGAATTGTTGGGTCAGTGTGTGCTGTGAGAATGCAGAATTACTATTTTTGATGACAACAATCTAGAGCTCACTGGCCTTAAAGTGTAACCTAAGACCATCAGCTGCTTCTAGTAACATTTCTATAAAAACCACGACACATGGCTGTGAGTATTTTCAGCAGGCCCCACATAACAACTCATTTGCACTGTGCTCCATTTGACTGATTTTTGTGTATGCGAAGGGTTTTAATAGTATACCTAGAGCTTCTGTAAGCTGTGTGATTGTGTCTCTCTGTGTCTGTGTTAGCCTGGTAACCTGCCTGGAGTGTTTCCCTCCCTTCCTCTGAATACATGTTGGGATATGCTGAACTGACCCTGAGGAGGCGCAAAAACGAAAATGACTGCGTGGGTGAGTAAAAGTTGTGATATAAGTTAGCCTACAACGGTCAAAGTTCATGAAAGACGTCTAGAAAGACGTTTCTAAAATGTCTTTCTGTCATTTTGCCTTTTCGTCGAAATAATAACATAAAACTGAGCGTAATGTCAGTTCACAGAGCAGCTGCCACAAGGTATTTTATTCTTGAAATTGTTCTTCACTTCTGCCACTGCTGACACATGTGACAGCTATTCTACTGGCATAATAATAACCACCTCAACATTTCATTGAGTATGACACATAGATTGTATCCGTACTAAAAATGCAATGTAAGTGTTATGAACAAGAGTCAAACCCAGAGTGAAACAAGGCCTGCAACTTTGATAAAGACAATTTGTTTTGCCATTTGTTTGTCGTTGAACAGGTTACGCACGCTTTGTCACGGGGACCAACTGTCGTAAAGCAGTAAACAAAGATAAAACATTAATTTTGTTGTTTGAACAATGCGTTGGAAGCCAAATTAATAATGAATTCCTGCATTTTGAAGAGTCTATTTTGAAATTAGTTTTTTTATCAAGGTCATTTTTAAGGGCAATAAACAGTGTAGACAGTATCAGAGCAGGTAACGCTTTTATTTTCATGATGGGGACAAAAATTTGAAAAGAAAATTATTTGTGAAAGAATTTTTTTTTCAGAAGACAGACTAATAATGATTTCTTGCAACTCTTTCTCCAAACACGCTCTTGAAAAGAAAAAAAAACAAAAAAACAATAGTGTACAGCTTAAGATTCTGCAGACATTTTCCTTCTTGTGATAAAACCACAAATACAAAGGCGCGAATAGTCCCCCTAAAGTTTAACCCATTGCAACTGCACACCAGCCACGCCTCTAGTACGACTACACAGCCTTAACTTTTCGGAGTCTGTGAGGGCTGTTGGCTGGCATGAGGCTCAAAAAGTCTTCCTGACGTCAAGAGACACAGCTCTCATTCTTTGTGCAATAGTTTCAAAAAGTTTGTGCAGACCCTGCTAACTTTTTTGCTTTTTTTTTTAGAAATCCTCCCAGGGTAGTTTTTTTCCCCTTCTACGAGGCATTGAGCTCACCATGACTTGTAGAAAACCATATGAGTAGCAGGGTGAACTGAGGACACGCATGCACTTTGGCAAACATACAACTTGGCTATTAGAATCCAGGATACATTTTTTATATCAGCTGAATGCCTGGGCCTGCCGTGTGTGCTTACAGAGAGAGAATAGACACCAGGTTTGGGAGCTCGTTTCTGTCACACACACATACAAAATTTTTACACAGGATTCAAGAATACGTTATTGCAACAAGCTGCAGTTATAGTTAAAATATTTTACTTGCAAAAATCATGTACTTGCTATAAAATGACTTTGGGTCAAGTTGTTTGATTACATTCGGGACTTTTAGTGAACAGCATTTAAATTACATGTGTAAATATAGAGAAGGAAGAATCCACTGTCCGTTAGCAATTTCAATAAAGGTGCAATAAAGCTATTTCGGTGCTGTGTGTACCGTGTCAACACCAAGATTATTTACAGACATTTAGAAACATGTAGTAAAGAATGTATTTTACTTTACTTTACACACCCAAAAATCTTTAGAATAGTTAAAACTGAAAATCAAATAATACTGATGCTGTACAAGAGCTTATTAATTCTAGTAGAATTATGTGTGGGAAAAAAAAAAGAGTGTAATATTCAGTTTTCATTTACATTTGAACCTTTAAATAGCCAGTTCTTAAGAAGTGTTACATTGAGCAACCAAAGACGTAAAGGTAATCGTGTGCTTTAGAACTTTATAAAGTTTTATAACTCACCAAAGCTTCCTGACAACCGCATGGCACATTCGCAAACACTTAGTCTGTGTGCTTTCATTACACATTCCTGTGATACTTGCAGGGAGGGGAGATTCCAAAACAAAAGTAGCCTGAAAAATGAAAAACACTCCTTTAAGTTTTTGGTTTTTCAGTTTTCCACATGCTGCACATTGTGAACAATTGTCACTGGGTTCGGAGCAAAAAGACATTGCATAAAAGTAATTCTTATGACAAAACGTTCCGACTGTAACTTTCAATTAGAATTCTAAAAACAATTACTGATCAATAAACCTTTGTTAAAATTAAAAAACATTTTCATCCTGGAAAAATGGCCACCTCATCGATAAACACGACACAATTGTGCTGCTACAATCGGGACAGAATTTTTGTCTCCCGTAAAGACGCTGAAGGGGGAAACACTCTCCTTGATTACAAAGGCAAAAAGCAATTCACAGTAGGGCTTGTAAAAGTGTTAATAAAAGAACAAAGAACAATCTCATGTGAAGAAGAGCATGTTATGTGTGAAAAAGGTGATTTGTGGGTAGAAGGAATCAAGCCAGTTAGCCAGGAGGCAGCTAGCCTGCTCGTATGCTAGTATACAAAAATCATGTACGCTAACAGTCCTGTAGAATTAGCCAGTGGGCACTGCTGTGATGACATTTAACTCTGATAGGGAGTCATAAAGACATATTTAAAACATTTCTGCTAATGTTAAAAATGTGTGACTTTCTGAATCTCTAGCGGTCTGTGAGTGTTTCAAAGGTTGGTATGCAAACTGGGGACAAGGTGCAGCATTAAAGAAGAAATCGCTGTAAAATTGCCATGAAAACTCAAGTGCCAAAACCTCATGCGTTCTCATACACAAAACCTGATCTGTAATCTTAAAAGTCCATTAAAGGCTTAACGGCTACTCTGTAGTTAATTGTAAGATTTTCACAATTAACCTTAAGGTGTGCACCTGAAAACACTCTTGGTTGGCATTCCCGTCAAAGATTAGTCTTAGACCAGGAGGGAATATTCTTCTGACGAGGTTAAAAAAAAAAAAAAAAAAAAAAAAAAAAAAAAAGGAGGGTGAAACGGATAAACGCCATCTGAGACAGAAAGGCCAAGCAGTTAGCAAGGACTGTGACATTCTGGATGCAATCCACAAAGTGGCTCGTTATAGCGATGGATCTCTATGCACACCCAAAATGGCTGCCAAACATGTTCAACTGGTGTAGACAAAGTGCCAGAATGGACACAAGTGCATATTTTACAAAATGCTCCACTTGGGATTTGGAATTACAAAATGAAATTTATTTTACCTCTAAAATTGAACGTAGTTATTCTGTAAATTTTCATTTTTGCAACTGAATTTACATGTTGTAAATTCTAATTAAATGTTAAGATAAAACACATTTTTACAGACGACGACTGTGGTTCAGATAATCGGCACAGCATGGCTCAGTAGACTGACTTAAAAAACAATTTGATGCGCTCTCTCACATCTCTCTGTACTCTTTCCATAACTGTGTAGCCAAAGAAATCTGTATCGAAAGAACAGAGAGAAGATAGATTTCTACACACCTGGTTAAAAAAGCCTGGTGTACATGTTGGGAGAACAACAAGCAGGAATTTGGCATTGCAGAGGCTTCAGAGGGATATCTTGTCTATTTGGGCAGCAGTATCTTTGCTGCGCTTGAAATTTCTTTTTTGGAATACTGACCCGCCATCTGTGTGCATGTACAGTACATGTACATGTTTTTTTTTTGGGGGGGGTTTTTTGCTTTGTTTTTTTTCATTTCTTCCGAAGAAGCACTCGTCGCATTGGTGTGGCATGCTATCCTTACACGTTTTCACTTGGGTAAACCACAAAAATCACGTGGAAAAAAAACAAAAAAACATTTCAAAATTGAATGCTGCAGACACATCTCAATCTGTTGGCCAATACATAATTGCTGTGAGTGGAAAGAGGGTGGCGAGCGACAGAGGATGAGCGAAGGATGGTGAAGCCAGAAGAAAATTGGGATTGATTGCTGAGCGTGGATTAACTGGACACCCCGCCTCCCACCCCCTTGTCTTCATCCGAAAAGGTGTAAAATTTATCTGCTGGGTCTCTCTTATAGAGTAATGAGTGTTCTTGGTCTGCATACATGCTCTTAAATATTCATTAGTCATGGGTGGGTTTTAGCCCTGACACAGTAAGCAGGCAAATGGCGTTAGCTCAAACACTGAATATTAATGCACATGTGGAATATATACATATAAATACTCATTAGTGACTTGACTGAGATGAAACTGGGCACCAGATACTCTGGCCTGCAAAACACTTCCAAGGTACATAATGGCTGTCTCTCTTTCAGCAGCTGCTGTACTCCACTAAGCTGATAAAACGAGAGGGTTTTTTTTTTTTTGGACATGAATCCCTGGTGAGAGCTCACTTATATACAAGACCAGAGCCCAATTCATCAAACAATAGAATGTCCAATAAAAAGCAGGCATTAGCTCTAAGAGGAGTTTCTTTCCACGGGAAGGTTATCCCATCCGGCACACTCTTTGTGGCTATATATGTATGTATATTCACTGCTGCAGCCTATCGATTAATATGCACCCATTTTTATGTCTAATTATCCCGAGCTGAAACCTTACATCAGAGTGAAAGGCTGCATTTCTTCTGGCTGCACACTCAGCTCTGCGTTCCCCCACACGTGTCCATTCAGAAACATCCAAACCCATCAATTACGTAACCGAGCCTATAGGATCGCAGCCCCGTTTGTACTGTGGAAGCATCTTCTGAATGAAGGTAGGGGGAGAGGAAGTGATCACAACAAGAAAAAGGGCTGAATGCACAATAATGTGGTTGGGAACAAACAAAAAAAAAAAAAGAGAAAAAACCCGCGCACGCACCCGCAGGTGCGCATCCACAGCCCGTGTTTTTGCTGGAAGCAGCGCGGAACTCTCGTGCAATCCCCTCCTCTCCCCTTGGTCAAACCACTCCAGTGACCACACAACCTCTGACACCGCTGGCGTGTTGACGCAAAGCTATTTTCCCTAAACCCCGCGCACAACTTGTGGGCTCCACGGGGCCAAGCAGGCACGCGGCACGCGCGGAGAGGAGCGGAGCGGAGCGGACGCTTCCAAACGGACACACGTACACGGTTCTCTCACTTTCTTTATCTGACAAAGGCAGGCGCGTTTAGACCGCGTCTGCTGGCCACACACACACACACACTCACTCACTCACTCACGCACACGCTGTCCCTTTCCGAGTTTAACACACTCACACAGACGCACTCAACCGTCCCCGTGTTGGATGGGGAGAACATACTGGCGGGACACCGGTTCAAGTCCCTCTTTTGCGCCAACGCTGAACACACACACACACACACTCCTACTTTATTTTTAAACGAAGGGGTGAAGAACGAGCATTATTGGCGGCCATCTAATAGGCGAGAGAAATTGAATCACGCGTTGTCCATGAATATTTAGCGATAAAATGCATCAAACGGCACGCGGGAAGCATCTCTTGCAACTTA
>KV751332.1:5112686-5131107 GCA_001698575.1 Mola mola | reverse complement strand
TGACTTGTTTATTTATTTATTTATTTATTTATTCTAATTTATTTCAGTGCTGTCCTCTCCTTTTTAAATAGTGTGCTCCATACTGCCCTGCATTTGCAAATGACCTGTGATGGTCTGAGGGTCAAGTATTTCATAGGATGTACTCACAGGGTGTTGTCAGAGTAAACTTTGGTTGCTATGGGAAATCTTTCAGGACACAAACACTCAAAAAATGGTTTTCTTCTCGACCAAGTTGGAAGCTATTTGGGGCTAAAATAAGACAAGGTCATTTTTTTTTTTTTTTTTTTTTCCCCCATTACCTCCATAGTACCCTTAGCCTGAAAATGACAGTTTCTGTATAAGCTACGGTGTTATTGTCAAACTCCAAGCCTCATCCAAGTGTATTTTGCTCTCTTCTACTATTTTCCATTAAGTGAGTGCCCTATAGGCTATTCAACACAGACAGTCTAGACAACTCATTACAGATTGGATGTCATCTTATGCAAACTGGCTTAGGACAGGTACTTTCACGCAAGGTGAATTTCAATTAAAATGTTATTTCAGTCAAAAACGTACGAATACACAATGGTACAGAGCTTTAGGTTCTTATTATTCTTTCATTATTACTCAGATGTTATTGTGTCCTCCGGCTTTGGACAATTGCAAGCTTTCAAGGGTTGCGCAATGGGAAATCATGTTTAGTTTCTGTTAGGTATTGACTAATACTTGAGGGTTGCAGAGTAATAATACATAAGATACTAGCCTAAAGTGTAGATACTATGAGTTAAATGATGTGACTCTATATCTAGTAACATGTTGAGTGCGGAACATCTTTACCATGACCTTATTTTAGTATGAACCCCTCTTTAAAAACCTCAGTAATAACTTGCAGACTAAAGTTTTGCATACATCTGTAAGGGCATGGTATGTCTATCTGATACTGTTCAGGTTCAAGTACCATATCTGAACAGTGGTTTATGTTTGTTGAAAGTGGCAAAGAGGTCACACAACATACCGCCTCTATTTTCCAACACTGGTACTAGAGAACATCATTGTTTTGCGTGTGGAAATTCTTCTTAGGCTTGTTTTCATTTTACATGCATCGTTAAATTGCAATCTATCGTTCGTAGGTGATACACATATACAAACTTTCAGTTTGCTAATTGGTTGGTTTGGCGACTTGGTCTAGCCAAAAATGCAACTGTAAGTGTAATTGCTTATGCTTCTTTCTAAAGAAAGCAGAATGCTTTTGTTGGTGTCTTCAATGACAACTTGAACCGGCTGACGCTCCGGGTTAAATATTTGTTCGGGGAAAATGGCACATGTTGGGATCTGGGAGCCAGCCAGCTACTTCAACAGTGCCAGCTCGCTGCTTCCTCATTCTTGACACTTCACATATTTTCAGTTAGAAACAAAACGGCAAAGAACAACATCTTTTTCTTGTCTCTTGTTACATTTTGTGTTCTGCAAAGATGATAAGAATGGCCATTAGAAGCAAAACTGCTAACAAACTACCCAAAGCTTGCAACATTTTGTAATGCAGAGTTTGCAATGCAGAGCACTGCTCACCTCTCATCTTCAAAACTGGCTGCAGGCAGAGAAATGACAAGAACCAACAATGACGCGGCTTTGTTAGAGAGTCATCTTTCTTTTCGTTTCCTGGTCTTTGCTCTTAATTTGTCAATTATTGGGCCCAAAATAACTATTTTTCTGACTGCAGTACGTCACTGACAACATTAGTTTTACATGTTTTACTGAAACTCCCACAAAGTGATCACAGACAAGCCAGACAAGAGAAAACAGGCCTCTACAAATGTTCTT
The DNA here is from genome assembly GCA_001698575.1 of Mola mola. Classification (NCBI taxonomy): domain Eukaryota; kingdom Metazoa; phylum Chordata; class Actinopteri; order Tetraodontiformes; family Molidae; genus Mola; species Mola mola. The sequence continues at coordinate 5,129,307 of KV751332.1, read as the reverse complement.
CCTCTTTTTTATGGGCTGGGACACCTCTTTGTTTTTGCCAAGGTGTTTGACAGACACCGTAAGCCTGTACTTATATATTCAGCTGGTACATACAGTATATGAGGGAGAAAAAATACAACAGCTCTTGCACTTTGTAGGATAGCACTGTCATGAGTCATACACCATTTGACAATGAGAGGAGAAAGAATAAAGGAGAAGTTAAGAAGAAGACTCAGTAGAAGGGGGGTTGTTGTTTGTCAGGTTTAACTCATAGCTACTTTGATTTAGTCTCACACTGGAGAAGTGCGTGTAATTCAACCGTCTGACAGAACAAGCAAGGAATCCTTACATGCTGCTGGATAGAGCTGATATGATAACTGATAAAACACAACCCCTTACAAGGTGCATGCGTCTGTGGTTTAGTTACCACGCACTGCAACTTCAAACAGCACATACAAGTGAGAAAAAGTGAGAAAACATCATCATCAATGTGGCAACACTTGCAACGCAACCAAACAGAGGAAAGAGATGCAAACACTCACAAAACAACAGATTTAACTTCCTCCCCCCAAAAAAGATGCAAATAAAGAAACATGATGCAAACGCTCACAACCAAATAGAGAAACATACTGCAAACGCTTCCTAAGCATCTAAACAGATAAACACTGCAACTAGCACAGATGACAAGAGATATGGATATTTCTGGGGGAAACCAAAAAGTGATGTACATTTTCTCTATTCATTTTGATGGCATTAATCACATTAGCTGCCGGCAGATTTATATTCGCCAACCTACCTTTGCATTTTGCTCATTATTAGCTTGCCGGTTAAGATAATACCAAAGAGCCATTGCAATAGTAAAATAAAGAGAAAGAAATGTATTTTATTTTTCCAACACCAGCACTGATAACTTTGAGACTCACAAATGGTCACAAAACAAACGCATCACACATGTCCATCATGCAGATGCACATGGTGATTGTCCTTTCTTGGTCTCTGTAATGTGGTTAAGATGTCTTTTCATTAACAGTGGTGATATATTTTCAGACATTTCAGCACATTGTGCACATTACACATTATGTTTTACTATAATGCGTCTGACTGCTTTTCCTGGAGACCACATTTTAACTATAGCATTTTATTTTCCCGCTTTTATTTACTTTTAACTGTAATTTGTATTTTAACTACGCATATTGCTATTGTTATACTTGTGTTAGACCTTATTTTTTCTTTGTCTTTTATCTTTTTGACTACTGATATTTATTTTGCTATTTGTGTGCTTTATTCTCTCAATCTATTCTCAAATTCTTAAATTATTTGTGTTCCTATTATGTTCCATGTTTCAATCTTCAATCATCATGTTTCAATCAGTTCATAAAGCCCTTTAAATTGCATTTTGAGTTGTAGGTGCTGTATAAATAAAGCTCGACTGATTGATTCATGAGAGATTTTAACAGTAAATGGGAGATGTACGATTTTGTAACTTTTGCATCCTTTATTTTGTTTTCGTTGCCACAGTGTCTGCTGGAGACGGAAAGCCAAGCTACTGTTCAAGAGATATTTGTATGAAACATAACAATTATTGAGTTGGAAGCTGTAGATGTAAATGAGTTGCGGTTGTGATTGTCTCACACAGTGATTAGCGTTCGACCAAACCATTGCCCTGTCTCTTTCAGAAAGACAGTGAAGGTAACATAAATGAGTTATGGCAATGCTGTCTTTTTGGGAACATGGTCCAAGTGATGTAGTAAATGATTAAAAGGCTTCACTTGTCTTTCAGCTCACAAGGACCCCTGTCTGTGTTAGCCTTGTAGCTGAGATGTAAGAATAGCTGCTGCTCTCCACAGATTCTTCCTCAGCTCTGTTCCTGCGTGTTTCACTTGCTCTCACCTTTGTTTGCCACAAGCGACAAATATTCTGCATCAGAACTGTGATTAGATAGTGAGAACTTTTATATGTCTCTTAATTATAATTAAACATTTAAGTCTATGTCAAATACATTTTGCTATTACTCAAACTGTCTTGAAATGCCCCAAGGCAGAGCACTCTCCTGTTGCCTTTATTTACCTGAAACATAATGTCTGGTGTTTTTAAAGAGGCATTATCATTGTGTATAATTTGTTTTTATTTTACAGAATAAAACATAAACTTAACCAGTTGTTCATGTGAATTTAAAAGGTCACAAGAGCTAAAATTACAACTGGCCGAACTCTCACAGGATTTTCTACTAGAGACAGGTTTTTCACCTTTACCATCAATATGCAAATCATCTCAGTAGAGGGAAAGCCACGCCCACCAAACCATGTCCTCTATTAGAACTTACTTGGTCGACTTTATAATAAGTACCTGCTGTTGCTCCTTCAAATGCCTTGGAAAACTCGTCAGCTGGACATGGCTGTTCTTCAAGTGTAAATCCAAATTCCTGGTGAGGGTGTGGGGTTTTTTTCTTTTCTCTCTAGATGCCACTCCTACATTTACTGTAATGTTAACTGCACTGTCGGAGTCTTACCCATGACATTAAATAACCACACAGGTGACTGTTGAAGCTGTGGCATGGGAGAATGGGTATGACGAAGAATGTTAGAGCAATTCACCATCTTCCTATTTAATCCATTTCGATTTTCTTAAAGTAAAGGCCTTATGGATTTGGGAACCGTGGTTATCCCTCTTTGATGATTAATCAGTTAGGTCTAGACCTAAACAGTGCCTCTCTTTACAACATTTCTGAAGCTTGTGTGCGTGGGTATACTTCAGGGGCAGGACCATTTTTGAGATACTGAGGCATGCAAACAGTTGCTCTTAGGTCAGTCTTGACCTGTAACAGAAACAAACTTGCATAAGCATTAAATACAAGCACTTTGAAGGAAAGCACAAAAGGAAATTTACAGACAAATTACATTTTGTGCTCTGTCGCATGGTTGCTTATTGCTGAGAAGTCTTACTCAGGTCTTGCTGGGCATAGGTGTAATTAGAACTGCTGCAGCCAGATGACCCAAACTGTGGTGCTCTTTGGCTCTCTATCCTTCTGGCACTCCCTTTTAACTTATAATAGAATAGAATTTATTTCATGGTTGGTGCCGGAATGAAAATGTTTTGGTGAGACTGGTTATGCAGGTCCAGCTTTCTGCAATTCCCACATTTTTGCCTTTGTCTTTTTTATTAACATTAAAGGTGGGACCTGGGAATAAGATTGAACAACCAACTGTCTTTCACCAGAATAGTCTGCTGCTGAGTACAAAGAATGTTTTATTTTAAGCAGGAGTGAGGAAAATAGTTCCTTATGAGTTTCTGAGACTGTAGCCAAAAGGCTTGCTTTAATAGACACCACCCTGTTCACTGTTTGCAGCAACCGCCACACATAAAGTGCATCAGAAAGAAATGCTATAACAACTTAAAAGTTCTCAAACGTCACGAAAAATGAGGAAAAAAGGAAATAATGAAATAAGGAAAAGGAGCACCATGTAAAAGTTATCTTTAAAATGTCAATTTAGGCTTTAAAAACAAGGTCACAGACTGACAATGTGCCCATAGTCCAAATATGTCCTTTTCACAACAGACATCTTAGCAGAAAGCGCAAAGTTGTTACAGATAACAAAGGAAGCCATGTCAGTGTGAGAGTGAGCCAATGTGCACAGTAGATCCTTTGCACTGCAGACTTTTTGGCAGGTAATAGTGACACGCATATGATAATAATTAAGGCTTTGTCCCATTCGGATCAGATAAGGTCAATGTGCAGCTCTTGTGCATGTTGACTCACCATACTGGCTCTGCCGCACTGATGAAACCGAACCTTCATACATTTTATTCGTCACACCATGTTTACCTGCCATTTCATGCCAACGTGCCTGCGGCTAAATTGAGTTCAGCCATTACTCATTTTACTATTTGCACTTCTGTTGTTGAGTCAATGATGTCTAAGTATGTCTTCTGTGTGGACTATTCTTCCTTCATATTTCATCTTAACGTAACATGATTCCAAAATCACACTTAATGTAGTGGTTGTTCATGTTTTATCAATACGACCAATAGAAAATTCAAATTAAGTGACAATCAGTCATTAGTTTTGCACTATGTAAAAATTCTTGATTTGTTGTAGTATGAACTTTGACCAGGAGATGGCCTACTGCTCCATGTAATAAGACAGGGTTTCTCTAAACCCCATCACACAATATATAGACTTTCATTTGTGTATCAAGGTGGTACAGTTTAACATAACAAAACATATCTATAATACTTGGTATATAGGAAAGAAGTACTTGAAACAGTTAAAATAAATGAGCAATTTAAACTCGAATGCATTCTTCACGTATGACGGAGTAGCACAAATAGTATAAATGAATCCATGATGTTTAAAAACTATTTGAACATTAGAGTTTTTGTTCATGTACTTACACAATTTATATTCAGTTCAAGAAAAATGGCTTTGGGGGGATGCAAGTTTGATTAAATCGTTCAGTGGAACAATGTGACTCGTGTTAAATTTTGCAATTAAGTGTATTTTATCTCTGGCTGCCACATCACGAGTAGCTGGCAAGGAGAAGATTATTAAACCACAGTTGGTAGCCTGAGAGGAGGCTGTCTTCCAGGCAACAATCTGGGAGTAAAAGGGAGCTTCTTCATGGCAAGAAACTGTCTCTCTCCCTCTTTTTCTTCGTTCTTTCTGTATCTCAGTCAGTCTGTCTAATCCCATTCAGATTTCTGCTGCAGAATACTGTAGGCCTTTTTTTAATATTTTCAAATTAGCGCAGTGTAGACTTTTTAATTACAATTCTAATTCTAATATGAAAAATATTTCAACTCCTACCACCAGCGCTGTTACTGACTTACTGATAGAGAATGAGAATGTCATGAAGGATATGAGCTTTATCATTACATGCTACAGTAAACAAGTGAATGCTTTGAAAGCCTTGGAATTCCCCAGCTGCTTAATAATTAGCAAAAATGTGGGATTGTAGGCATAATCAGCAAGGATAGGTTGCTGCAAGGTTACCGGCCCTGGGTTAGCATTAGTCTGAACCTGGTTCACTGTGTCTGTGGATTTTGTTTTATCAGCGTGCCAAATGTCCTTTCACTAGGCTGTCAGCATGGTAGACAGCATGCAAAGGCAAGTGGACGATCACACAGCGCTCTCCGTCTCTCCGACAGCGGATGGTTTCTTTTTTTTTTTTCTGTTTGCATTTGATGCATTTGGCATTTAGATGTAATCTGCAAGTAACCCTGAAATGTAAATGATTCTTTCAACGATTTCCAGCATGTATTAGTCATGGTGCTGCTATGTGTGTAACACCCACAACACATTGCCTCTGATCTCGGAGGCAGCCTGGCTTACTTCCACCGTCCTGTGACGTATCAAGGACTGTAGGGAGTGTTTGAGTTTCATATTCTCTCTGCCTGATGGCACCACAACATACTCTGACTTCAGAATAGCGCTTTGGACGTTCAGACCCCTTCGTGGCATCTTTAACGTTGTATAATGTCATAAAGAGGAGATGAGACTCAGGCTGCCGCTTGTGCCCACCCGGCAGCAGGAACAACGCTAGGCCATCACAATGAAGGCATCCTCTTGAATGATTTATTAAAATCATTCAACAATATGGCTTTTCACACACTCAGTATAATGTATGACTGGAAGGTTAGAGGCAGAGGAACGTTGCTGTCATTCTCTTTAATCGAAAAACATGTTTGAAAGAATTGGATTATTCACAACTGACTCAGGCAGTTGAGGCATGCTGGTACATGTAGGCACTCTGACAGGCTCTCTGGCCTGTTACAATGAGTGAAGAGGAAGTTAATGTTCAACATACTCTTAAAAGACTCAAAAGGCTAATGTACGTCTTGGTAAGACCAATGTCTGTATCGTATTCTCATGATAAACAGACCAAAACACATTTTCTTGAATGGCATCTCACATTAGGAGATGGGGAACTATTTCACACACATTTTCCGAAGTTAGACTACTCTCGGGTTTGAAGTGAGAAGAACTCCCCCAAACCATCGTGATGGCTCATATCTGGATGCACCCATAAAAAATTTGCAATATTTGAGTCAAAATGTGATGACAGTTAGAGCGTTGTCTGTTGATGTTTCCAGGGCACTGTAAGTCAAATTTGATCACCACACCCATAGATAACAAAAGAACAAGAACAGCTATGCTTTTGAGAGTTAAACTCCTTAAGGCATAGTTAATTCAAATGAATTAACTGAATTTTTGTCCTCCAGGTTGCACTGCTATTATTTATCTATATTGTTTAGATGTGAGATGCTTTCTCAGTTTCAAAGATATCAGATTTCAGTTTAATCCCCAATATAATGGAACTAGATCTTTTGCAGTGCTCATAGTGCTAATAAAAAAAACTAAACAATAATGTCTCTTTCCAGATATCAGGGTCCAGCTACTGGATAGATTATGAGCAGTTTCGTGTAGGACTTATTTTCTTTCTACAAAACTCCACAGTATCTTAAGGTCACAGCAAGGTAAGGCAGGTTTACATGTATGGACATTTCAACAAGAATGTAACTCAAAGTGCTTTACAAAAAATAAAAGCATTTAAAGCATTTAAAAAAAAGCATTTAAAGCATTTAAAAAAAAGCATTTAAAACAGCACTAAAAAGCCATATAAAAACAATGTACAACACCATTAAATACATTCAAATCAAATCAAATCAAAAAAATATAAACATGAAATAAAAGATATAAGAAGAAAAGAGTACAGTGCAGTGTACCGAGAAATCTAATGGTTAAAGTAGGAGCGGTGGCAAAAAGAACAGTCTTCAGTTCCCAGTTCTCTGGGAGTTTGTTCCAGTTATGTGGACATAAAAACTGAATGCTGCAGCTTCATGTTTAGCTTCGACTCTATAGGGACGGAAAGAAAGCCTGTCCCTGACGACCTGAGGGACTTATCAAGTTCATAACCGAGCAGCAGAAATCTATTTTGGCCCTTAACTATTCAGCGCTTTGTAAACTAACGTTATTATTTTGAAATTGAAGTTGAAGCTGATCTGGTATGATTCACTGTCCCAGTCTTAGTGAGGACTCAAGCTGCAGCTGCAGATGTCGGAAGGATTTTTTTAGGCCGACCTATAAGCACACCATTACAATAGTTGAATCAACTGAAGTAAATACATGGACAAGACCTGCTGAGACTTCAGTCCTTTGATCCTTGAAATGTGCTTAAGGTAACAGTAGACTGACCTTGTGACAGTCTTAACAAGGCTGTTAAGATTCAGGTCTGAGTCCATGTCCACGCCCAGATTCTTGGCTTGGTTTCTTCAGTTTTATCTTTGTTTACCTGAAGGACATTCTGGCACATCCAATCACTAATTTGTATAATGCACTGACCTTTAAATGTTAATGTTGTATAAATTTATGCAACATCCGCATAATTATGATAATGTATTTTGTTGTTTTCTATAATCTGAATGAGTGGAAGCATGTAGATATTAAAAAGAAGGGGACCTAGAATCGACCCTTGGAGAACTCCATTTTTTCGCCACAGACTTGTAGTAACCTATCGACACAAAGTAGTTCCTGTCCTTTGAATAGGATCAAATCAGTTTAATGCTGATTAATTAACTGATGTTTAATGCTGAGAAATTCCAGCCTGTCCAGTAAAATGTTGTGTTCTGTGTCAATTGCAGCAATGAGACTGAAAAAATTAAAATTCTGCCACTGTCTGCGTTTAGGTGGATGACATTAAACAAGAGCAGTCTCACTGTGCAGAGAAAACTCATTTACTCCAGATGAGAGGTTATGTTGGCAAAAATGAAGCCAGAATATTTTGAATAAGAGCATCCCTATCTTGCACTGATGAGCCGGAATCTGCACAGTAGTGATCAAGGTGCGTCTCAAATTCCCATCCTCATACACATCCAACTCAATGACAATCAGGGCTCAAATGTGAATCGAGACCTTGTTTCCAATGGCATCAAATAGATAATTAAAACCAAATCGATCAGAAAAATGGATGGATAAGCAGCACTACAAGTCATGAACTGACTCTTTACTCGATTAAAATGAACTATGCCAACAAAAGTTGAGGAGATTATGTTTTTTTGCCTTTGTCAATATTTATGTACAGTATGTCTCAGTAACTCTAAAATATGCAAATGGATTTAGATGAAATTTGGCGTATGGCTTGGTTTTGACCTAAGGATGAATTGATTAACATTTGGTCGTGATCCAGACCAAACTGAAAAAAATTATTTATGTGGATTTTGATGACATTTGTGTGTGTATTTGTATTAGGCTTTGGAACGGTTCTTAAATTTTGGGAGAGATCCCGAACACTCAACATGCAACAAAACAAAGAAAACACAGGCAGTATTTCAGTAAAGAAATTAATGCAGGCAGATTTAGTAAGAGTTTGCATATTCAGTTTTTAATATTTGTTTTATATTAAAGAGGCCAAAGGTATTTTAATCATGAGCTCTATGAATGTAATTAATAACTCTTCTTCCACAGGTTTGTGAAACATTAACATTATTTTGCCCTGTTGAAAGCAACAGACAGAAAATGGGTTATATTATCTTCGTAAAGACATACAAGTAAAGAGTAAAGGCAAATTTATGGGTAAAAGATGGACAGAGATGCACATCTTTATGAATTTGGGGAGTGCATGATTATATCTTACGTTCTCACATACCGTTGTAGCTGAGCATGAAGACAACTCCACTGCTATTACCATCTAAGGTAACTCTAAAGCTTACGTCCACGCACATACACAGACCATAAAAAAGAAAACTGGTGGTAATATTTCCTGCATATTGCTTAGGAACAAATGCCAGATACATGCAACAAATAAATGAACATCTGCATAGGGACACACAAAATCACAGAATTTAAACTGCAGCCTGTTACCCCAGGAACTCACACATGGTGTGCCATCACCTGCACTAAGGACTCTTTATAATTCAGGGGGAGCTGCAGTGACAGCCTCGCTGAGAGCAGGCAGGCCCAGCAAGCAGCTGCCAAAATTTTCACGATGATACCCCTAAACAACGACAAAAAAGTGACAATTCCTCAAACGAGTGTACAGACACCTGTGCGTGTCTCTTAGCCTTGACATCTTAGAAATGCTGTCTGTTTTTATGCCAGCTGAATATTTTTGGCCCAGGAAAAGGGAAATTCTGCTAGGTAGAAGCCAACAATATTTTTAACACTGGAACAATGCTAAAAATAGTTCACAGTCCATGCCTGCGTCAATTAACTTAGAATAGGACAAGCTCTGAATTAAAAAAAAATCCCAAAACACATCTCTCTTTGTGTATTATTTCTTGACTATCTGAAGCATTGCTGTAACAAAAGTTATAAATAATATATGATCATTTAAAAAAGGCAGTACTAATGAAAACTGTGCCATTGGCACCTATTAAGGATAAATCTGGCCACTTTTCAGTCAGCAGCCCCATGATCCTCATGTTCGGCTTAGGTTTATCCTGTTTAGAGATCCAGTGCTTGTCCTTGGCCTACTTTTTGGTCAGAGGCACGCCATACAGCCAAAAGACTATAGTCCTTGAAGCACCGCTGTACATAACAATGGAGACAACATACTTTCATACTTTTGGGTGAGTCCTCTTCAGATCTAAAAAGGAATTACTGTAATGAAGGTTTGAAGATGTACATCAGTGGAAATGCTGTCAGCCTTCTTATCCTTGCGACATCCAGCATAATATATTTTAAACTGCATGTGCATGTTTGAGTGTGTGCTAGTGTGGGTGGAAGTCTTTTGTGTCTAAGATGGGAAAACTCCCCTAGCAAAAAAAAAAATCTATTCATACAAACATGACCTCTTTTCCCACTTAAATGTTTGCATGGGCAGGAAATGTTGTGGTAATTTCTGCAAGTAACAGAAAACATTTTCACCTTTACATGACAAAATGTTTGCTCATAGATGCTAAATTTTGCATTTAATTTTGTACTTGTAGAGGTGGAAGAGTCGGAATAGTAAGAGCAAATACAAGGGCTGCTGTACAGAAACAGAAAAACCATGACAGATATGATAAGTGGGTGTGTCTAATTATCTGCAACAGCTACAGGTGATTCCAAAAACCATTTTCTGATGGCAGTTACTCACGACTAGTGTAGTACGACAAAGCATATAAGCCTGCAACAAATTACGTGATAACACACTACAGAGTGATGCTGGAAGCAGTGTTATCTTTAATAGTTGTTAGTTATTAGTTCCATAATGAAAATGCCATGAAAATGAAATTAAACATTTTCTAGTACAACTTATATGTGAGGTCCTGCCAGCAAGTTGTTTGTGACTAAGGGGACAGCTGGACTGGTAGCACAGGACTTTTGGTAGGGATTTAATCAATTCACAGTGGAATCATATCTCAGGTAAAAACTGCAAAATAGTAAATACTTCAAAATTACTCATCTTTTCTTTATTAAATTAAAGAATCATTTTTTTTTTGTGGTAGATACATTGTAAGCTAATTTCAAACTTATTCACATTTCCTCTTCTTTGCAAAAGTTAAACAGAAAGCCTAAAAAACTAAGATCTTTCACAAGTCTCCTGCAATAATCCAGTCTCCCTGGTTCGTGGGAAGGTGCTCCACACCATCTACTGGGGTCTGGCTAGCTAAGGAAGCCAATGATGCTTTATATGGTGCGAAACCATGTTTCAAATCATGTTCTTCAACAAAATCAATTTACTACAGGTACCATTATCACTGAAGGAGGCAGAAGAATAACCAAACATTTGCCATGTCGAGCAAGCGTGAGCAGGGGAGAGACAAACCATCACTTGTTGCTAGGCTAAAGTCGCGAGATAAATTGAACAAAGCGTGAATAGGCAACTGTAGGCTTAGCAAAAAGTGGTTCAGATTGGATAAATATTTAAGTGCTTAGGGAGAGAGAATTCTTTTTTTTTTTAAATCTAGCAGATATACTACTGATCACTGATCATGTTGCACTTTAGCAAGGCATAAGCAAGGCATGTCCAGCACAGCAGTTTATCCAATCAGTTCATCTGATTGTTCTTTATAGAGGCCACCTATCAAAGTATTTGTGTAAGTGACAGTGTAAGTGATCAGAAACTTAATCCTTGATCTGCCTAAAAATGTATTTTAAACTTCATGATCTTCATCTTCATCTTCCTCTTTGTTTAATTATATTGATTTAAACTTCTTCAGAGCTCAACAAAGAGCATCTTCTGAAGGGGAGAAATAAGTGGCTTGTTTTTTTGGAAATCTGATACCCATTTATTTGAATTTATTTTATTTTATTTGACAGTATGTATTATTTTCTGGCTACTAGCATGTCATAGCAGCAGTAATAAAGAACATATTGTCATTAGAATAAGGCCGTACCACTGAAAATTATACCATTGGTAGCTTTATACTATTACTCCACTGCAGTTCAGAAATATTCTCTGAGGAAAGATAAATAGTCTTTGTTTGTAAGTTTGGAAGACACCCAGTTTGTTTGAACTCGGAAGCCTTCTATTAATGTGAGATGCTCTTTGGAATACAGGCACTTTATAACATTTTCCTTCTGGATTTTGTCCTTCCTCACTATAACTAAATAACATATTGTTAAGAAAAGGTCTAGTATGAATGGAAAGCAATATGAACGACTGTTTCGACGTACACCTGGGAATTCAAAACCCAAAGCAAGTTCCTATTTTGTAGTAAATGTTACGAATTATTTTGCCTGCATATAAAAACACTGATACAGTTAAGATTGTCTTTTCATGTTTTGTAAAGTCCCTATATACATGCTGTACCCATTTTTTTTTAATAGGCTCATTGAAATTTCCCTTAAAAAGACAAAGATACAGATTTAATTCAAAGGAATTTGGGAGATGTTGAGTTGTTCAAACCTCTACCAACCCCAAACGTGAGTTTCCTATGATAAGGGAATCCCATTCTACATACTGTGAATGAAAAATAATCATTTACATATTTTAACTTTATAGTGTACATTAATTGTGAGGCACAAAGTATCTAATGAGAACAACAGCCTACTCAGAATACCACAGACAAGGCCGGGGAGGCCATGGCCAATTTAAAATTGACCAATTTATTAGTCTAGCTTTACTTGTAATAGAAATTTGTCCTCCTTAAAATGAATGTAATCATTACTTGATCATTTGCAAACAAGTATGTAACCTAAAGGACGATTAAACGACTTATTAAAGGCTCATGATTTCCATTATACTACATTTCATTGTGATCCCACTGCAAATAATTAATGATATCTTACTCGATTTGTTTAAACTGATAATGAAATAGAGAACACATTTCTGGCACAATGGTGACAATTTCTGAATGAGCTCAGTTAGTGTCTTTATATGTTTTGCCTTTATATGCAAGTCAATCTTATAGGTTAGTTAAAAAAAAAAAAGAAAACATAAATGTTTAACATGACTTACATTCATCCATCCATTTTCTACTGCTTATCCATCACAGCACAGAAACGGCATTGGTAAAAGTTACAAATGACCTCCTCACTGCATCTGATGCAGGACTTATCTCTATACTAGTCTTATTAGATCTTAGTGCAGCTTTTGACACTATCGATCATCACATCTTACTACAGAGGATGGAACACCAAATTGGCATTAAAGGATCTGCTCTAAGATGGTTTAAGTCCTACCTATCTGATAGATATAATTTTGTTCATGTTAATGATGAATCATCAAGATATGACAAGGTTAGTCATGGAGTCCCACAAGGTTCTGTGCTTGGACCATTACTATTCACTCTATATATGCTTCCTGTAGGTAAAATTATTAGAAAGCACTACATACATTTTCACTGTTATGCAGATGACACACAACTATACTTATCAATGAAGCCAGATGAAACCCATCAGTTAGCTAATCTACAGTCATGTCTTAAGGACATTAAAAACTGGATGTTTCATAACTTTTTAATGTTAAACTCTGACAAAACTGAAGTCATTGTGCTGGGCCCTAAACACATTAGAGACTCATTATCCAGCAACAAAGTTAATCTGGATGGCATTGCCTTGGCCTCCAGCACCACTGTCAGAAACCTGGGTGTTATCTTTGACCAGGAGCTGTCTTTTAAATCACATGTTAAACAGATTTCAAGGACCGCCTTCTTTCACCTCCGTAACATTGCTAAAATCCGGCACATCCTGTCTCAACAAGATGCAGAAAAACTAGTTCATGCGTTTGTTACTTCCAGGCTGGACTACTGTAATTCTTTATTTTCAGGTTGCCCTAACAAAATTTTAAAAACTCTTCAGTTAATCCAAAATGCAGCAGCGCGTGTACTGACTAGAACTAATATCAGAGACCATATTTCCCCCATACTGGCTTCTCTGCACTGGCTCCCCGTTAAATTTAGAATAGAATTTAAAATCCTTGTTCTCACCTACAAAGCTATTCATGGTCAGTCACCATCTTATCTTGAACAGCTCATAGTACCCTATCGCCCATCCAGAACCTTACGCTCCCAGGATGCAGGGTTATTGGTGATCCCAAGAATTTCCAAAAGTAGAATGGGAGGCAGAGCTTTCAGCTATCAAGCTCCTCTCCTGTGGAACTATCTTCCAGTCTTGGTACGGGAGGCAGACACACTCTCTGATTTTAAGAGTAGGCTTAAAACCTTCCTTTTTGATAAAGCTTATAGTTAAGGCTGGCCTATCTAGCCCTTAGTTATGCTGCTATAGGCTTAGGTTGCTGGGGGAACACTCCATGATTCACTGAGCTTTCTTCTCTCCCCCCTCTGACTCCGACTCCTTCTCTGCTCCTGTAAATGTCCATATCCTTACACTAACTTTACTTCTTCCCCGGAGTCGTTGTGCTTTACCATCCTGCAGGTTTTTCTAGGTCGCGGTGGGAGGTGCTGCTGTGGTCCTGCCTGATGCCCCCTGGCCACATTAGGAAAGGAGATTCTGTGACTTGGATCCTGTGACTTGGATCCTAGGCTGGATTTCCAAGTGCAAATCGGGACCCACAGATCACAATGGCTTCTGGATCAATAGACTACACCTGCTTCTGGACCACTACACTTCACATATCCCTGGATTTACAGATTCTACATACTCTTGGACTCAGCAACACCCAGATCTTGCTACATGGAGTACAATGACTCCTGGACCAACAGAGTCCACCTGCGTCTGGATCACTAGACTTTCCATACATCCGGACTCATAGAATCCACGGACTGTGGGACTCATGGATGTTTTATGCATTCTAAATGAACTGTTGTTATCATGTTTTTGTGTTCTGTACAAGTGACATTTATTGCACGTCTGTCCGTCCTAGGAAGAAGGATCCCTCCTCTGTGGCTCTTCCTGAGGTTTCTTATTTTCCCTGTTGAGGGTTTTTTAAGTTTTTCCTCACCCGGTTCGAGGGTCTAAGGGCAGAGGATGTCACATCTGTACAGTTTGTCAAAGCCCAGTGAGATAATGTGTAAATTGTGATTTCGGGCTATACAAATAAAATTTGATTTGATTTGATTTGATCCTCTGCAGGGTTACGGGGTGGGGGGCGTTTCCATGACTTAAAAAGGTTTATCAGTTCTTTGAAAATCCAAAATATTCCCAGTCTAAAACTGATTACCTGAGACAAAGAGATGTTCGAGTATTCCCTGCTTTCTAATTATTTGGTTTTCTTTCTGTATTCGTATTTGAAAACTAAAATGCTCTCTTAACAGATCAATTTCCTTTTGCTGAGGTCTTTTGGTCTTCAAATGTATAATACATAGAGTTGTCAGAAGGCATAAAAGCTAGTGCGAGTTATTAAATGTTTCATGATGACAATTAAATATTACTAAACTACTGCTGCTGGATATTTCATTAAAATATAGTATTACATCAAGCTGCTGTGTAGCTTAGTGACGTTATCAGTTAACCAGTTGAGTGAAAAGATGATGGTCACGTGCTGGAGGAAAGTGATGTAAACTTTTCTGCATGAAGAATAACAAGCCTGCACTTCAGTAAATGTGTAACGATTAAGGTAACCCATTCTGGCATGTAATTACTGTGCTCGACATGTGCGAAAGCGTGACTGCGAGTGTATTTGTAACAGTGGCATTTCGTAGGATGTGGCCATCTGTGGACGTTAAGTGTCTGTGTTGTTTGTATTGCTCTGAACATTCTGATCAAAACCTCCACTCTTCACCGCAGGAGATACATGTGTTCATCATCTAGAATTGCTTTATTGCTGCACCATTGCTCCGGCATTGTGGGGAGTGGGTGAGTGGGTGAGTGGGTGAGGGGTGGATTTGTACAATTATAGAGCTGGTGATGCAAAGACACTGAACCACATATTCCCCCTAACACAGCTGAGTGGTACAACCCACAGCCTTAAAGGCAGAGTGTACAGCTGAGACAAATGCATGCCTTGTTGCACAGTTTTTTTTATTTATATGTAACAGAATAGTTTAACATGCTAATAAAGCGGACGAGAAATCACATATGAATTTATTGTTGGTAGTTTTCAGGAGGTTTGAAATTCATTTGTTGAATCATGTGGGTGTACATGTGTATGAGCTAATATTCAATTAATCTCTGGCAATTAATTGTCCTTCATGGTTCTCTGGCCTATGTAAATCAAATGGACACACATGAAAAAATAGATGCACACATGCGCCCTAAGTGGTGTGCGACATGGCCTTAAAAAAACAAAATATTTAAAATTTACTTTGGCATGATAAACTTAACAATATGACAAAATAGTGAAAAGCATTGTGCTTTAGATCTAGTAGAAAATGGGTGATGGATGGATGAACTCTTATACCTATTGAGCTTTCCTTGCAGGATTTTTGGCACTCCACATGCTCAACTGGTGACGTCCAAATAAACTTGTTGTATGTTTACTGTATTTTCATTAGTATGGTTGAACCAAACACATACTTGAACACACAGAGAGATTTGGATGCACAGGTGTGAAACTCCATTGCAGAGTTTCCTATTCAGTACTCAGCACTACAAAGGTGGTCATATGACAACAACAAGCCCCTCTATTGCCATGGCAACAACTGCACCATTGCTAGGGCAACAGCTGCAGAGCGCTACAACAAGCAGAAAAATCTTCATGCATTTTCAGTCTCATTATTTCAGCAGGTTAATGCAAACTCCCGTTTCCGCAGTGTGTGTGTGTGTGTCTGCGTGTGATCTGGTCCGATCTAACGGTTCTTTGTGTTTTCTCTTTTTCTGTGATGCATATGAAATTCACACTCTCCTCCTTAACACATTTTCTTTCGGTCTAATTCCTTCTGTATCACACACACACACACACACACACACACACACACACACACATACACACACACACACACACACACGCAGTCACCCACTCTCCCTCTCCTTCTCTCTCTCCTTTACTGTCCCCTCCCGTATTTCTTCCTCTCCATCCTTTGCTGCCTCAGTATCTTCTTCGGTTTCTCTTTTTCCCTCTTTCCGGAGAGTGAACCTCCCTCCCCCTCCTTTTTAATCCACACCACCTCTGCTTTTCATTTCCATCCTACCCCTTCCTCCATCTCTTTTCATTTTCGCCCCATCTTTTCTCATTTTCCCCCCCTGCTGTTTCTCTCGCGTGCCTCGGAACCAAAGAGCGGACACACTCTCACCTTCCCTTTTCTCTGCTCTTTCTCGCTCTCATACCAAATTCCAAGACAACCTTCTCTCCTCTTCTCTCTCTTCGCTCACTCTTCGTTT
>KV751332.1:5069990-5111998 GCA_001698575.1 Mola mola | reverse complement strand
CTTCTTTGTGTCATGCTTTGTGATCGTAGAAACAGGGACAGGCTGACCTGCGTGGATGTAGTAAAAGCGGGAGAGAGCGGACCGATGGGGTTTGCATGGGCTGAGCTTTTTGTCATGCTGAAGCTGCAGAATATGTCAGGTGGCGCTCACGGGAGAGCATCCTGCATGCTAATCTCTTTTCTCCTCACATTCCCAGCTGCTTCATGTCAACCTTAACCCTAGGCACACGTTTGAGCTGGCACAAACACAGGATATGAGCGATGCGTTATATCATGCACATGTCCAAAGCCTCATCACTCAGCCTGATGCTCCATGGTAGCAGCTCAAGTCATGAAATTGGCTGAGAAAATGAGAAAATGAAAGAGCTCCAGCAGGGTCGGACTCCAGACGCACTCCGGGGTCAGACCCTGTTTGTTCAGACGGCTGCAATATGTTCTAGAGCTTCAAAAACCCTGGTGGGCACACTTACAGGTGAGCAATATAATGTAGCAGTTGCACCCGAGTGCATTCTTTGGCAGGAAGTGATGATTAAAAGTGGGAATCAGAAATACACACACACACTGTAACACATACAGACATGTGAAGGTAAGGATCATTTGAAAATTTCATTTGGGCTCAGTGTGTGTAGAGCAGAAGTGAGTACAGCTGGTCGTTTCAGACGTATTACATAAATATGTGCATAACTGTGGCACATTACATTCATTGGCTAATTAAATACGCTGTTTCCTTGGCAACAGAGATTATTGGTCAGTTAAACATATATAGGTGTTAGTCAGATGAGCCGGGAGACTGGATTTAACGCTACATTAAAGAGCATTTAATACATTTTCGTTTATATTGCATAGATAGGAATGCATATTTGATTGCACATCCACCAGTGAACCCTACAAAGCCTGATTTCAAACATAACGCAGTCACACATTCTCGAAAATGAAAATGTCAGGGTATCTTTCTCTCTCTCTTTCTTAATGCCTGTAACATCACTCCCTGGTGCATCTTATTTGTCTTGAGTGTGACTCACTCAATTAGCTAGGAAAGAGAGAAAAACACCCTGTAGGTGAAAGACCACAGTTGGTAGCAGTGGTTATTTCACCAAACCCGTTCCAGAATGCTACATTGCTTTCAAAGTGAGAAAAGACTTAGTTTAAAGCTGGCAAAGACAACATGACTATTGCCAAGAGATTGTGCGGCAGATGGTCAGTCTATAAAAGGGAAAGTTAGCACATAAAGGAATATAGTGACTGATGGTGAAGCAGTGAATTAGATGAACCAAAGCAATGTTCAGTTGCATTTTTATTACAGCTTACATGCAACTTGAAACACATTACAATTATAATATTAATTTCCCTGAAAGACAATTAGCTAAACCTTTGGTACCTAACACAGTTAGCTGCATTAGTCTATTGTTCCACTGGACTCAACTTGCCAAATACTTGGTGTATTCCTTTGAATGTATTAAACTTTCATGAAGACTGGCTGCATTGCAGGTGAGCAGTGTGGCTTACCATCAGGTAGCAGATGATGGGTGAGCTGTCCTGACACCCACATACTGTAGAGCAGGTTATGTGAACAACATTGCTTGTTTGCCGTGAAGGTCTGTGCACTATATTTCGCTGTGTGGGTGAGGCCACAGTAAGCCAGTGAGTAAAAAATATATCTTAATGTTGTATAGAGCAGATACTTAAATGCCGCTGGTCACAATGCTACCTTAAGAATAACAGCCTGATTGATACCATACAATATGCGCTTCTCTCAGCCATCTCGAAGACAGGTACGGCATCCCGAGTGAGTCATTTTGTTATCGAGTTGAATGGAAAGTTCACCAACACCCCGAATTTCCAGTGAGATCAAATAAATGGAGCAGCAAGGGAGGAAGATTAGGTAAAATTCTGTGATGAAAAATAAAGTGCTTACAACAAGCCCCTTTGGTCCTACAGAGGAAATTGATTTTTTATTTAAATAGGGTTTAATAGGGTTTTTGTTGTTTTGGATTTTTGGGTTTTTTTGTCTTTTCTTTTTGTTTTAAAATGCGAGTTTGATTTTCTCCAGGCTTTAGCTCAGATACAATTTCAAGTAAGATTGTCTTCCATCTGCAAAAGCCTCCAGAATGCCTCTGAGACTGAGGGGCTGTCATGACATCAGATTTCGATTGCAGTGATTGTGGCCAAAAGAATTCACAGTAGCAATATGTTGGGGGAAAAAGCCCTTTAGATAAATTCACCTTTAACTTTGTTTTTTGTGTATTTTTTCTGTATTCTAGATAACAAATTACGCTAAAAATACATGTGTAGTCTGTAGCCAGAACTCTACAATGCACAAAAATAGCAGTCAAAATGAACAGTGAAGCTGGATTAGTTACTGATTCATTATTAGTTCATTATTAATACAACATATAAACATACACATTTTTTATAGTGTGGCTATACTGGTATATTGTGACTCTCTTAAATGCTATTAATCATTAGAAAATCTTTCAGGAGAAACTAACACCTATAGTATAGTAGTACTAATACCTGCAAATTATGAGGTGATTTGAAGTCATTAAGGCCTGTGTACAGTAGAAGCAGCTAAATAGTTTATATTAAATTTATCTGAGATGACCCAAGCACACTCAACCGCTCACTTCTTACCGAGTAAAAGATTCATGTGTTTTCTCCTCCTCTTTCTGCAGCTTATGTAATTTTCTGCACCTTCCTACACTAAAATGTCAGAGTAAAAAAAAAGAAAAAAAGTTGCAGTTGCAATATATGACAGCAGTGTATTACCTAGAAGTCTCATGATGTAACACTTAGAATATTAGGGCATATCAGCTTGAGGAGACGTCACAGGATTTATATTTGGTAGCAAGTGTGACAATACCTTTGACTCTCCTTCCCTGTACGGCCCTGAGTCGGATAAATACGGTTTGATGTTTGAGAGACGATGACAAAGATGGTGCTCATATTGAAAAGTATTTCAGCGGCGAGAGCAACTCAATTGCTATCGTCTCATTTGATAGGAAATGATTGCAATAAGGGGAAAGGGGGTTTGAACGCTGGCCATCTCCATGCAGTATCTCCTGCGTGGAGATGGCCAGCAGTATACTTCTGCTGGTTCCCACAGCCTTCGTCCTGTCTTACACGTCTTTGATTACCACTTACCAATCCTCTCCCTGTTGTCGCCCTCGTTCCACTCCTTTGCTCTCACATTTCCAATTCACCACTTTTTTTGCCCTCTCTGCCTCCTTCACCTCTGTAATCCCTCCCTCAGTTCTCTCTCCCAGCCTCCTCTTTCCTTTATCTCCATTTGCCTCCTTTCCCCCATTCAGCTTATTCTCCCCTTTCCTGCATGTGCTCTACTCGCTAGCTTACCTTCTGCTCTCCTCTTCAGGACTTTTGAGGTTTCCCTAGTTAGTGCTTCTCCCAATAAATTATAGATTTGACAAGATGTAGTCAAAGTCAGTGGCTCTGTGCACACTTCATTGGCTTCATGTATGACTTCATGCCCCAACATGAAAACCATCTTTCCTGGAAAGGGTTTCAGCACTCACATTTGTAATTACTTTTTGCTGTCAGCTGGCCTTATGGATCAAAATACATGAATATTAATGCATGTGACCAAACAAGGATGAGAAGCTTATGACTGCTGCTTCCTGCTCTAATAATAACAGTCTCCAAAAGGGAGTTAATCTAAACCCTCCTCTCACAAATCAGACGGAGCATCGTCGTGTACATTAGGCTCATCCACGCTGCTGCTCATCTTGACAAGTGTCGATTCACCGCACACCGTGTGTCGTTTGCCTGCACGACTGTGTGGCACACCGTACAGTCTGCTGTGGGTCAGGATCAGTGATTCATTGGAGAGCTCAAATGATCTCTGCTCAAGGGCACAAGATGCCATGAGGCTTTTGTATGCAGCCACAGAGACACTGATCCTGACAAGTTGCTCCCAGGGCCCAGAGAGCGAATCCGCAGGGCTTGCCCCAGTGGAGGTCTGATGCTATCGCCACACATCGCCAAAGTTCTCTATTGTCCGATTAAAAACCATAGCAGAATCAAAGGGGTAGAAAGGGAGGTAAAGCAATACAGATAGATGTTTTCCCCTGTCCTTCTTGATTGCAATGTCCCCATTTTGGCTCAATTGACAGCTCATGAAGAAATGCCATGAATTTCTATGGTCAGCTATATTGCATATTGCACCACTCACCCACATGTTCAGACTTTTTTTTTCTTTCCAAACACACACCTACATGTTCAGACAGAAACATAGAAACTGCAGAGCATCCGACTCCAGCAGCTTCTGTCCCTGCAGCCTATGCTCGAGTGTGAGTTGGTGTCTTAGAAAACTAATCAATTAAGCATGTAGAGTTTAGATGTAGAGATGATGCTAGATTCAAGCGGCTGCAACTGTTAATGCAGAAACTGAGCATATAGTTTAACTTGTACCAAATTTGTATTGCCTCTCACTTTCCATTTCAACATACTCCTCAACCACGTCGTTTTATCCGAGCCCATCAGACCCTCAATACTTATACAGTTCTAACTGTCTCTCAACTCAAACTCAAGTAAAATCAGAATTCCCACCACCCCCTCCAGGAACCTTCACAAGAAGGCAGTTCTCATTGTCAAAAGCACACAACCCAGTCCATGCATGTTTCACTCACTTCATTCTGTTTTTTGTTTTCCTTGGCTCTAGAGTCTCTCTACAGTCAGAGAGAGAAATGCATTGTTATTTCGTTTGAAATTTAACTTGAATATGCAGGATTAGTCATTATATTCATAACTTTTTTATTGGTTTTTATAGCTATGCATATGTTAGAAATAAAAAAAAAAACACATTTCTTCAATGAGCCTGATTCTCCCTTTTGGACAAGCAGGTTATCTTAGTTAATCATAATTTAGTGGATTTTACAGGGAGGGAATACGATACAATTTTTTAATTTTGGTCTTAATTGTATTTTAAAAAACAGCCGGCCTCCAGTCCACCAGCGTGCTCACAGGTATTGTGGTTTAATTTCAGTGTTTTGGCTGTCAGCGTCACTGTCTGCCCTGAAATTGTCCATATGACAGGTGACAGATTAGATCCATCACTGGGCCGTTTAGGCCACGGACTGTCATCTCACACTGAGCGAGGAGGCTAATGTCGAAACACGACCCTGCTATGATGGGCAGGGAGGACAACTGTGGCTGTGCCACTCTGATTGAACGCAGTAGAGGAGAGAAACTGTGATTCAGTTTGTAAATAAGCCCAAATAATAGCTAAATCAATGACGATGATGCACAGTAGATATGATGCATGAGGTCCCGTGGGCCTAATTAGGGAGGTCAAGGAGGGTCAACTACTCACCAGGGTGTCAGTGATAAAACCACACTATAGGCATTTTAGTTAGAGAGCCAACTAGCTAGCATATGTTATGTAATAAGTGTGTGTTTGTCGATGTGTAGTGTTAGTTTATGTGTGAAGACAAGCATGTTAATGCCGATATCATTGATATGAAAAGAGCTTGAATTAGCCGTGCAAATGGGATCAGGATTTTCTTAAAGTGCTGTGATCTTTTTTTCTTTTTTTTTCAATATAGCACATAATGACACCTTGTGGCATGTTGGTAAACTACACCACAGGAGTCCCTGAGAATCTGCCTCAGGGAAGCAGTCAAATTTAAGCTGCTTGTGTCCATACAGGCAGCCGGATGCTCAGAAGCAACATTATGCAACCCGAGTCTTAGAATCCATACATGGTCTGCTTTCACTCTGAGTGAGACTTAGCGTGTCTCCCTTATAATAAATAGGAGATCTTGTTTCAGTTATTCATCAGCAGTGACATGTCACAGTCCTGTGCTCTCAGCTGAGTTGAAATTCAGGTCATGGATTCACAGGTTTTGAACAGCCTGTTTGGCAAAGAGCAGACTACCAGTCATATTTGAATTATATGCTGTTTTACTCTGACAATATAACTTCTTGTCAACATACAGGGATTTAGCACTGAAAAAATGAAACATTTAAATGAAAAAATATGGCATGAGCTAATGGCACAGCGAGAGTCCAAACACAAACTGCTCACACTCGACACAGTCATGTACGAGCGCACATATTTTGTGTGATTTGTTTGTCTCTGGCCCCGCATCTTCATGTTCCTCTTATAGGTGATGTCAGTTGCCTAGCAACCAAGCAATCAGGGCCCGATTGTTGCCATGACAACATGGCAGGGGTATCATCATCATGGAGAGAATAGAGATGAAAGGAAGAAGGGGGGAGAGAGAAAGAGAGAGAACCCTGCCATTGAAGGGTGTTGAAATTGTAAAGCCCACAGTGTGCAGGTAGGAGGATGACCTCTGCGTAGGCGGCAGCAGAGAAAGCACATGAATGCAGAGAATAGAAAAATTAATGTTGGGTAATGTTGCACAGCGTTTGACACTGTTCTAACAGTGCAGGCTTCATTCCAGATGGAAATGTCACAATGCGCTCCACTTGTCTTTAGTCACAGAGAGTGGAGCTGATGCAGAAGCTGCGGCTCAGCATGCTGCTGGGGTCCAGAGGGCTTTGGGCCTAACCTCCGCAGGTGTCATAACCCATCCATCACCCCACAGCAGTCCACTGGAAAACGGCCCAATAGGGCCACGGTGCATTTACTCTGTTTATTCTCTTGCTCAACTCCCGCTTGCTTAACCTCCCACTTAAATAGAGCCACATAGCAGAAAGAACCATGGCCTGAAAGGACTAGAGCACAAACAAATATGCCCATAATGACGCCAATTAAGCTAGTGTATGGATCAGAGTGGACGTGAATTATATTTAAAATACAGACAATGTTGATTACATAAGTGGCGTCACCGAATTGCATATCATTATTTACACTTTAACACTAGTGCACAGCTCACTAGTGAAAGAGGATGACTGTGACAGGTAAACTTTATGAGAGAATCTTTAATATTTCAATCCTAGAAGCTTTAATTAGCAGCACGTGTCACCTAGAGGCCGCGATCACAGATTTTAGCATCTTACATTAAATTTGTTTAAACAATGTGTTCTGCAGTAATGTAGTGTCCCAAAAAAATCCCTGCATGCAGAAGTCATTAATACTCAACCATTTACTACTGCTCTAACATTGACTTGATCACTTTTGCATTTGATGTTAACTCTTCAAACTTGGAATGAAACAGGGACAGGACACTTGACAGGAACTATTTTGTTTCACTGCTACAGCACATGCCACAGGAGTGGTTTAACTCAACTTCTCTGGCTTTTTTTGGACTGAAGTAAGTCCTGACAGCTTCTTTGCTTGTGTTTATGATCACTGGAATTATTTATGTTATTTATTAGACTAAAAAGGGTTAGAAAGTTTGTCGAACATGGCAAACTCACATTAAAGTTCGCGCTGACTTTCTTGTTGTGTGTGATTTTGAAAGAGCTTTGTCACAATCTATTTATACCTATCTTAATTTTTATTTCTAATGAACGAAGCTACGTCGGCCAAGCGGTCGATTTTCAGGCCAGCATCACATGAAGCAGATGAATGACTTTTTTCCTTTTGTTTCACAATGACACCAGATGGCACCAAAACACTTACAGTAGAATACCATCATTGTTAAAATATGTAAAAATGATGGACATCCTTTACATATTTTGGTCAATGATTGAAAGTGTTTGGCTAACGTGATGATTTTAAAATGTAGCAACTCATGCCCATCTCTCCCAATTTACCAACCCCAGCTATAAATAGCATGTTGGGTATTATCATTTGTCATTTAAGCTAAAATAAAATAATTATCGTAACACCTGTTATTTTAATCTTCTGTTTTGCTGCGACTTGCGTTAGTCTGATCTACACTGGCAAGGTACAGCCGGCTATATTAAGCTATATTAAGATGCCTTTTGCACCAGAGGCAGTCCGAGTTTAAAAATGTATAATCCCTTAGAATAAACACACAAACTGCACCTTCATAAATGTCAATCCTGATGCTGCAGTATACGAAGTATGAACTTTAAAACAGTGTATGGGGCATGAAGTGATAAGGGGTGATGCTGAAAATAACTGACTTGTAACGAAGCCTATGGAATTAGCCAGAGAGTCGGCAGTGATCACTGACTCTAAACAATTTACACACAAGCTAACATCACTAAGGCAAGGTCTCTGTGTAGTGTCTCAGTCATCCATGTCAAGGTAGTCTTAAGTGCTTGAGTTGAAGGCAACTGGACCAGAAGTCTGGTGATGCATGCTATACGCTCAAAAGTTATTTTTACCAGTGAAAGGCATTTTAAAGTGTTTTAAAATGGTTCTCCATCGCAATATATAGAGATACAGTAACACACAGGGTTTGTATATGAAACTTAAAATGGGGAGAACAAAGTGACAGCAGCTCATATACTTGTGTAACAACACAAAATAGATTAGAACTATTCCCTTGCGTTGTTTTTTTTAAAGAAATTGGTCGTTATATGTTTAAAATTATTATCCCGTTAATTAGATATAGAAGAACCCCATCGTACGGTTTATTTCACAAAATAAGAAGAAAACTGAAATAATCTATAAGGTTTACTCGCTGTCTACGTGTGTCCTTCCCTTCACTGCTTCACTCACTGGCAGTGACAAATATATTTTATGAGTCACGGCTGGAAGAGGCAGCCAGTCCTCTTCATTCAGACTCTTGCCTTTACCATCAAGAAATATCCAACACCAACAACTAGGGCTTCCAGGAAAACTCTCTCTCCCATCTGTTACGACCATCCTCCTCCTTCCCCCTCCCTCCTTTTCTTTTTTCATTTCCCCTTCCCCTTCCCTAGCCCTCTATCTCCCTCTCTTTCTCTGTTTCTCCTCATCCCTCCCCTCCTCTACTGCGGGTGTCTGGAAGGCTGTTTTTCCTCTGTCTCCCGCTCATGAAGGGCCGCACTAAGCTCCCTTCTCTCTGCCCGTGTGTGGTAGGTAAATTCACCTCTCTGTTCGTGTCGTCCTTCTGCCTCCATCTCTCCGTTGCTGCCTCTGTTTTGCATGTTAGCTCAAAGTCTGCTAGTCGTTCTGGCAGGCTTAGGGGAGGTCTGCATCCACATCTGTGCATATTGCATCGCACAAGCTTGCAATGTCCTCACACCGTCTGAAAAAATGTGTCTGAGAATTTTTTTCCCCCTCTCTCCTACGTATGCTTTTGCTGGTTTATTCATGCTCGTTGGGTATTACGTATGAACGTGGCCTGGAACATGTGGGTGTGTATGTGCCAGTGTATGTTTCGACATGAAGAGGGAGCAAAAGTCGAGCAGACTTGTTGATTAAAGCATTATACAGTCATGTAAGAAACGGGTTCATTACGTGTTTGGATAGGGAGGTGGGATAGGGTTCTTCATCCTTGTGAGACCACAATCCCACGTTCTTGTGTGATTATGAGAATCCTCCAGTTGACAGAAAAATGACAGTTGTCACTTTGAAAGAGGTCATTCTATTTTTAGCGTTAAAGAATCAACACCAAGGGTAAGGACACACATTTCTTTTAAAGGTGAGAGAACGGCTTTTCATCGTCATTATTAATCCACTTCTGTCACGTTAACTGGAGTATATAATGTGCAGGCAGTTGTATGAAAATACGAACACTGATTCCAGTCTCAAACGCTGGTTATTAGAATTGCCAATGCAAGACATATTCGAGCTGCCGGTTTCAGCAGGTCAAAATAATTGCAGCTCATTGTGCAGCAGATTTAGACTGCACATGGCGCTAACAGAGGAGAGTCATTGTTTTTTATTGACCACACATAGAGAGCAGTCCATAATTTATGTGACACGGATACATCTTATTTTGTTTTGTTTTGCCTCTGTGCATCGGCATGCAGGATTTTAAAATAAACAACGGTAGTTTAAATCCCGACACTACACATCCCGTGTTTAGTGGTATTCGCATCAGATGAAGCACATTGTAAGTGTCCAACAACTTTAGAGGCCTCCAAGATTTGCAACTGAGTCCAGCTGTGACGTTGGCATTTAGGGTCTGTCTCCATCTCTCTGCGTGAACACCATTCCAGTAAGTGCTAGTCAACTAGCGTGGCATGAAGCGGAAAACCACAACAAATCAGTGTTGTACTCAGTTGACAATGGTTCCTTTTCCATTCAGTGCTACGTGCCAAAACACATTCTGTGCCTTCTTGAGTTTTAGTTGTCAAGTGCATTCCCTTGCTCATAGACAATTTACAAAGATTTATTTTAAAATCTGTCAAATTCTGAATTGCTCGCATACACGTTTCTTTTTCTTCTCTGTCTTTGTTGGCATATTGCATCTACCTGTAAATCAGTGTCATATCAGTAGAATGGCACGACGCCTTTGGAATGACTGCATATTGGGAGACCATTTCGTAAATATCAACACATTGGAGCTGTCATTCTAAAACTCTCCACTTTTTACTTCAAAAAATTACAGCAACGTGCTGAAAAAAGGAAGGCAGTAATGACAAAAGAACGATCGAAAGAGACACATCAGCTGTTAAACACAAACAGGCAGACTGTCGGAGGCATCCATATGGACCAGTATAACTGCAGAATGCAAACTCAAGCGAGGCCAGGCTCTGGTTAGCATCAAGTATTTCATTAAACCTGCACAGTTCAGGTCACAGTGCTATGGACAGATGAGTATAAGATTGACCCGTGCCAGACTGATGGCACCGATAATGAAACTGTGATAAAATATATACAGTTACATCATACATTCATGATCCAAAGCTCAGTATTTGTCAAACCTGGGAGAGGTGATGTCACTTCAGAACGCTCTAGTATAAAGGAATGCATCAGAGCTTTTCAAGCAACGCAGTGGGAAAGAGAATCTGTGAGGGCAAACAAGCTCTTGACTAGAAACAAACACATGACCTTTAATTCAAGGACGTGTAAAGTGATTATTAACATTAGCTAGGAGTTAAGATAGCTACAACCAGTAGTGCCTGTGCACAGCCAGGAACGATTCTGTCAAGACCTGAAGGGGTTAACTTTAACCATCTCTAAAACAATTTAAACCACACACGATGAATTCAGTTTGATTTCTAAAGTAACATTTTGATTACATTTTTGTTGTGCTTATACGCCGGTTGTCTTCCGATGGCCATTTCTGAGCTATCTACACTGTAAGGGCATCAACATCTTGTCATTTTATCGCTATAAACATTTATACGTTAGTTTATTTGGCTATGTGATTGGTTGATTGTTCTACCTCATCACTAGTGACGGCTCCAAAACCCGTGAGTCCCATAAAGTCTAAAGCTCTTTAAACACAGAGACTGTGTCGCCACAATGAGAACCATTTGCTAAGTCGGCCTTGTTCATTTGCGCTGACCAAACAACAAGGTCATAGCGCCTCACGTGTGACTTTTAAATAGCAATTTGCTCCTGTTTATATGCAGAACTAGCAATGCTTTGTAAACATTGGAATAACATGCAACTACTACTTACTTACCAGTTACTTAACAGATGATGTTGTCCTCTGCTCATACGGTAAGTAGCTTCTGAACCTTGCGTTGTCTCCCTAACATTCTTCATGTCTGGGTTAGCTGCTAACTGATGCTACTGTAGCTGCCCGTTAAATCCCAGTTGTGTGTTACACACATGACATGTTGATAGAATACAATATTAGCTTTGACATCACACTATATTTATCAGATCAGTAGTTTTCATGCTGGGTCATGAATCATAGTGCAGGACAGCAAAAAAGTTTATTTTTTCTATTTTTTTACCGTCTGCCGGATTCTATGTGAATGCAAAAAAAAAAAAAAAAAAGCCCCCTTAGTGCATGTATCCATCATCTCTGACCTCAACATCATATTTGGTGCATCTCACCAAATGTTGACAAATCGTCAAAGAGCCACAGACCGGAGGCCGGGAGCACCCAACACAGGTCACAGAGCCGTTCAGCTGGAAGCTGCCGGGTTTTCTGGCAAAAAGTAATTCATCTTCTTTTTGAGTTACTGACACAAAGGGACCCAACGACCTATGTCTTCATCCTATCCCACCCTTCTCTCATAATCCATCATCTGTAAGTTTGTCTTGTCGAAATGACTGACAAGAAGAGAGTCGGCTACTCATGTAACAAGAAGAACATTCTACCTCTGTGCACAGGTTTCTGTTACAAGCTTTGTTAGCCACGTTAAGCTGTCACAATAGTAAAAAATAATACATTATTTAATGTTTAACTACTATGGGCTCTACCTGTTGGCACCTCGTAGCTCTGTGTTTATCCTCTCGGCTATAAAACAGTGCCGTGGCTGACCAGACTGGTGGCCTGCTATGCTCGCTCCATGCAGAGCCAAACCCATCAGCGTTTGCCTGAGCCTCTTTGTTGAATTTCATCAGAGGTGGCTCCAAAAAATCTATAATTTGTCTCGTGTGTGGCGATTTCAAAATTTGAGAAAGCACACGCAGCAAGGTGCAATCCAGGAGGAGCTTCAATGCAAGTTCTTTGGTAATTAAAATAGGACACTGGACTCTTCTCAAGCACGCAGTGCTTTATTCACCAAATGTTTCTTATGGCTATGTTGTGCTCATCAGTGAAACAAGTTGAATACAATAATACTGAAGACAATTATCTCATGCTTGTACTGTCGTAGACCACTTACAGAACTTTAATAAAGTGTTCATAACTGTTGGAAGAAAGACCATAGTTGTTTTTAAAGCCCAAAGTCAGGGAACTGACCTGGGCGAACCAGCATCTTACATGCAGTATATTCACATGTTATATTGTTGCATATATTTTCTTCTTTAACCTTTTATTAATTAGTGGCCAATTAAGCTCTCGCTCTTTGTTACCCTTCTACTGACGCTCATACATGCTCTGCGGGGAATCACAGAGGCAGATAGAACTCTTGTAGTATTATGTTCCTCCTGTAAACGACTCTGGTGCCACATTTCATATTTAGTGTAGTCCTACTTGTGGCCTTTTAAGTTTAAAAGTTCATGGTGGCCGTGCAACGTCATTCAGGGCCACACTGGTTTAGATTGTTTCAATGACGTTCAGTATGTATAACATGTCTCCTCCACACAGCTCGTCTGCTGCTGAAAAGGCAGAACCATGAGTGAAAAATATCTTTATGCCTTTGGTGCTTTGGAGGCTTTATATAATCAGGATTTCTAAAATGTAGCACTAATGAAAAGTCAGCAGAGAAGACACAGGAAGGAGTTGACGGTCAATAGAACTGGAATGTCGGAACAAAAAATAAGTTATATAAATGAATCAGTCATGTATTATCTCTCATAATTGTTTACAATAAGGATGAAGAAAGGGGTTTTCATTGGACTAACACGGCTATATTTATCAATGTAGTAGTATCCAAGCTGTGTTATTTTGTTCATTCTATTGTACTAAATTCTCAAAATGTAACTTGGAAGCATCATGAGTCTATATTTAAATAAGCTCAACACTAACCAACTGTTTTGATATGAAGTTGACCTAATTAGACATGAGATACGCTGATTAAAATTCAACGGACTTAGAAATAATTTAAGTTAAAGCTTTTGTTGTACAGTGAGTATACACGGTGCATTACGGCATTTGTCATCCTTTGTAAGAGTTTGTTCTAAGGTTAGACGCTGACAGAGCAGCATAGGCTGACTGCTTCAGCAGAGAGAAAGCTTTTTAGCTTGTGGGATGCTCCGGTATGCAAAAGAAAGATTTTGGCGCAGGTTGGAAACTGCAGTATGCAGATTTTCCCTCCCATCATACATGTATAATTCTCAGATGGAGGACAGCTGGCAGAGGATCATTTTAGCATTGTGGACAGCACGCTGCTCTTTAGTGTGGGAGGAGGCGCCACACTATGACAGAGGAAGAGAGGTGATGGCGGCGTAGAATTAGATCACTAGTTGCTGAGACGGATCATCTGCTCGGCTTTCGTGACTACACTATAACTGTTTTCATCCCATTTGAGAGCGGAGCAGACAATTTTCCCTACGAGCTCGATTTAATTTATAAAGCGTCTTTAAGCATGTTGGGTTTTTTTTTTTAATCGTGTTTAACTGTGTATCATGGACAGTGTACTTCATACATAATGCATTAATCCAAGTCCTCTATGTTGGCAATGACTTCATTCTGGCATGTTGAATTTGCACAGCTGGGTGGTTTTGCCATAGACAGAAGAAAGAAACGTGAAAGGTGAAACACTGCCGTTTGCCTGCAGAGCAAGCTTTGAGTGTTGCTGTTTCACCTGCAGAGGTGAAGTCGGGCAACATGCACGTTTCAAACCCACCTTTTCCCACACATAACCGGATATTTATAAACTGAGAATGTGCTGTGGGAATGCGTACACCGGTTACATTAGATTTAGTGATAGCCGTGGTTGTAGTGATGAGTTGGACATTAAATATAACAGGAGGGATGTTACCTCGTGGTGAAATAGCATCCTGTCATGCATACCCGTTTCCAAAAGTGGATTGTTTTGCAATCCTCTGTATGTCACTAAAACATTTAGTCTGCTATGTCCTGTCTGATACAATAGAATCAGATCTAGCAGGTTCTGCGTGGGTGTGAATACTATAACGCTCATCTGGAGTGTTTTCCTGCTCAGAAGAACTCCAGCAGCCTCGGAGCCTCAGGAAGATCCCAGTTGTGTTTGCACTGTAGGTAGACTATTTCACTGTCAAAGCCACTGAGTTGTGGCGGTTATAGAAGGCTGAAAACTGGAAGCCAGTTGTGTAAGCATGTGTAGAAAACCCGTTTTCTGTTCATGACAGTAGATATTATATAAATGCCAATAAGTACAACTACTGTAAAAAATCTGAATTTTTGCCCACCTGGCCAGTGTGACATTATCTGAAAGTATCCAAAGAATACGAAATCTACAAGGAAAAGAAGCCAAAATGTGCTGCACTCTAAACAGAATAAGGTGTGCACGTGATATTTCGACATCACAGTCATACATGTACAAATCTGAGAAATGTTGTATATGTTCTGCTCATTGCTTTATCATTGTCAGGATCCACACCTCTAGTTTTACATAACATTGGTGGATGGGGACAAGGCATTGACCTTATAATCAATCAGTTAAGTTGAAAATGCACCTTGGGGGTCATTTTCAATTGTTCATTGTTCCTTGTGTTTCCATAAAAATTGTTTCAACCATGTAACAGATGAAATACATCCTTGCAGTGCTTCACTCTCATTCCTACTGACCATCCATGTAATAAATCCATATTGGCATAGTATTGTTTTGCTGTGACAGTGTTATTTGTCCATTACCAGAGTTCCAGATTTCCCATTTCTGAATGACAAACAAATTCCTGAGTAATTGACATCGTAGGACGATAAATAGTCATAACTTTGCATGGTCACATTAGATCAATATGAACACACATATTCTAAAAGTAAGGACTTTAAGCTTT
This sequence comes from Mola mola, assembly GCA_001698575.1. NCBI lineage: Eukaryota > Metazoa > Chordata > Actinopteri > Tetraodontiformes > Molidae > Mola > Mola mola. Next base: position 5,096,686 of record KV751332.1, on the reverse strand, counting down.
AATGTGTTCAAAATATTTTTGTAAAGACTAAAAATCAAAAACTAAAAAATCATTAATTTATTAGTTTATTAGTTCATATTTTTTTTCCAAATAAATCTTTTTCTCCTATTTAAAAGTAAACTAATAATGTTATTATGCATTTTTCTTAATGAAGAGATGAGAAAATCTTAAACGAGATACCCCTGGCTACAGTGTGTTGGGCTTAACACAATTTCTGGCGAGCTGCTTAAAGAGCTAGTGGTGATCGCAGCACCAGCATTTGTCTCTAAGAGTCAAAGACACTTTATATTCTTGTTGCGAAAACACCTGCATGTGTCTCATTGGTGTTGCTTCAGACTGCTGATTTTATGTACACAGTATCAACCCCAATGAACTGGTCATCTTGTACACACAGTGACCAGGATATTGCTGGCAGGTAGACTATTTGTTAGGGATCTGCAACCCCCTGCAAATGTTGTCATGGAAACACTCTTTTGGGGCTCTCACCACACATGCACTCACTCATTCCCTCTCCCTCCCTCTCTCTCTCTCTCTCTCTCTCTCTCTCTCTCTCTCACACACACACACACACACACAGCATAGGGATGTTAATGCTATACTCACTGACCGTTCAGGTCTCTGTCATTCCCACGCTTAAAAAATGTAATGGAAGGGAGAAGCCACTTACAGTTTATGATCGCCATACAGGCTATTCTTTCTCTGATGGTTATAGATAGAACCTTTACAGGCACGTTCACCTTCTTGTATTACTTGTCAGAAAACGCAGTTTGATTTAAAAGCAATCTGCTCAAATACATAAAGCTGTGCATTTTTCAAATGTACAATAGCATCTATTAAATACGCTATTCTAGTCATAGGAAAGAAGGTCACGTCTGTGAATGGTGTGTCATCTTCAGACAAGCCTGAGCTGGCATTGCTTCCCCTCCTGCTGTTCTTATGCATGTCAGAAGTCGGTGGACTGACTAGTGTGCATTTCGCTGTCAAAGCAGGACCGAGGCATTCCTTCCGAATGACTACAGTCGAAAAATCAAATACGGTAATATAGTAGTATGTAGTAATTTCCGTAACACAAAAGAGAAAAAGGTTATTACTTTTACTCAAATGCCTTTTCTGTATAGCAGGCCAAAACTGCAAAAATCAAAAAGGAAGACTAATTATGTAATTAGTAATATGCCATTAACTGTGCCAAAAAATATTATTAACAATACAAATAGGCTTTCATTAAATTATAAAATGTGACATAAATTGATATTTCAGTTTTAATTTGCTTTTTTATTCCGTCACTTTTGTAATAACCCTACTTTTCATTTTTTATTTAGTGTTTCCTTTAATTTGTAAACAATTGTTTTTAAATGTACTTATTTACCTTTGTAGTATTTCTATTAGCACTGTCATTTTTTTTTTTTTCAAATTTCTCTATTTCTTTTTGAATTTCTTTAAGAAGTTTCCTTACACAGTACAAATGGAAAGGCTGCCATTTATTCATAGAGGTCAAAATTTAGGTCTTTCCGTCCCAATGCATTGATCATCCGTACATTCCTTGTTCCCATCATTGACGGTGCCAGAAAAAAAAAAGAAAGGGCTCTAGTTTGGACTGTATGGGGCGTTTCCATATGCATGTACTGGTTTGGCTTAAAGGAGCAATATGGAAGATATTTTCTGCATTAAATCACAAAATTACCACAATATATTGTCAGATATTAAGCAATTACGCAATGTTGAAACACTGCTCCTCTTCTGACAGTAACACAGGGCAGTTACAACAACCCCCTCAAGAATATAACGCAAAAAATCAGTTTATAAAATCACACTGTTGAACTTTCAGTTCTCCTGAAACTTCAATGTCCATGACTTGGCACCCTGTGTGTGCTTTGAGTTTAGGGACAAGCGGGCAAGTAGAGACAGGTCTCTATTATGTTTTGAATTTGGATTGCAGCACCTATTTTAAACGGTGGTGTCAACGTTGCATATTGCCCCTTTAACTCGGTTTGGCTGCTGAACGCTTGGCAAGGATCTGTATTTTCATTCCAACAGAGTTATCAGTTTGAAGGTGTCTTTTTCTGAGAGAGTTCTGTTGTCTTTAATTGATTATGCATGAGACTTGCAAAACTTTTTGAAATGAAAATTCAAATTCTTGCTTTGCTGGAATTACCTGGCATTTTCAACTTACACAAGCTACAGTATGTGTTGACGAGAGGTAGTTATTTATGTAATAAATCTGGCACCAGAGGTGTGCAGTGTGATGTCAACCAGTAGGCAAAAATGTGACATATTTTGTATTAGGTACTGTATGTATTATGTAAATAAACAGTAAAGCAAAGGTAAATAAATATGGAAGCAAATGAAGAGAACTATAAATTTGATGTGAAGTTTCATTAATGAATTAATGCTCATATTTATTTTAGTAATATTTTTGGTACATTTAATGTCATGCTGCACCATTTATTTTGATTTTATACAGATTTTTCATTATGGTAGTCTTCATCATATTAAATCAATCAAATATTTCAAAAGCCCTTCCTTCCCTTTACTTTCTTTTAGATGGAGACAAAGTATTTTCTGTAAAGTAATTCTGAAATACTGGTTTTATTGTCATACCTGAGTTTCACCGATATCAAAAATGTGCTGTCAGAGTGGAGGTATATGTAAAGGGAGCACACTGTGTGAAATGAAGGAAAATGTGTGGAACTACTCTTGTGGTTTCAATCTTTTTCAGCAGACAATGTCCCTTATTAAAAAACACATTTGCAGCTGCATCCAAGGACAGAGTGCTCTATTTTAGACAGCAGCAACCATGCAAACTGTTGTGGTTTAAAAGGTCTTTTCAGTCCTATTATGTGATCAAAAACAAGAATAAACATAAAGTTGGACCTTAAATGAAAACCGAAAAACACTAAAATACTAAAAGAAGAATCTGAGCCAGGCTATGCCCACAAACGCCCCCACACAAGCTATCTAAAATATTACGTCATCAAGACAGAGGGCTGTCTAGATGTAGTCTGCACATTTTTCTGCTGTAAATCACACACAGCACAGGCTTCTTTCTTACACATTTTTGGATTGATTATATTCACTTGCTGGCTTATGCACTGCTTCCTCTGGTCTTAGGGTTTACTGTAAAGACATTTTTTCCCCTATTTTATACTGTAATGAATTTCATGACCCCCTCTGTGGGCTTGTGATAATCCTGCTGGTGTTTTAGCACATTGTACATTTCCCTGGATAGTCCTCCCTCTCTGGGGGGGTGATAAGGTCTGTAAGGTGGTAGGGGCACTATCGGCAGCACAGCAATGTATTTGGAACGGTCCATGTGTTCGATTTAACGCTGACGTCAGCCGGGAACGTTGAGCCCTGCGCCGCAGTCGGTCCTGAGATGAATGCACAATATTCAAATGTGGCCTACCTGGCTCTCTCGCGCCACCCCGTGGACTCGCCGTGCCAGCGCAATCACACAGCAAAGGAGAGGAAGAAAACATCTTGAGAAGCATCTTGTGAAATATATCAATCTGTTAAGACATAATGATTGTATGGTATGACAAAAAGCCTGCCTGTTGATGCCGGATAAGTACCTTCTCAAAATACATTGTTTTTACATTACTCAATTTTAATGTATTCAAATACAGTATATATGAGAGTTTTTTATTCATTTATTATTATTAAGTTTTGTTGTGCAGTCACTCATAAAGCTGCACTTTACGATTGAACAATCAAATTTGCACGAAACGACTGGTATATTTTAATCAATTATACTAATTAAAGAAAACCTAAAAGTTTTAGCTGTGAAAAGCATCAAGCTTTATATCGTTGATGATGTATTGAAAGAGATTCATACACTTTTATTCAGAAATGATATTGGATCAACAGTAAGCTATAATAGATGTTTTCACATTACATTTCACCGTTTGTGAGTGTTTGAGCACGTGTGTGTGTATTACTTACTAGTGAAGCTCAAAAACAGTTGTTTTGTGTTACTTTACTCAAAAATTTTAACTTTCAAATATTCTATAATTATTACATGTAACTTGAAATATTTCAAACCTTTTTTTTGTTTTAATTTTTATCATTATGGATTATACAGAACTGTAAAATATTCCACAAATATTTTGAGATGTGATTGAGAATTTTATTTTATTTTATGTGCTGTAGGCCATATTAACAACATTTAAAAAGTAAAATTTAGCTCTACATGTAATGAGTCTAGAATATATGAAATATTCACTTTCTTAAATAACTTATTTATAAAACACTAAGCAAGACGACAACAAGAAACAACTACATGTGCAAATGTGATGATGATTGTTCAGCAAGCAGAAATATAAAGACATTTTGGACCTTTTTGGATCAGGTCCTGTCCGCTGCTTTGAAACGTTCCAGCACCTTGGACAGCTCCTCTGAAGCGCTACTGCAGTATGTCCAGCAGGGGGAGCAGTAATCCCACTTGAAGGTGAAGCAGGCTGATGTGTTACCCAGCGTTCACTGCCTGAAGCGGAGAGAGAGGGTGTAGCTATAGAATTACATCCAATAGTAATTTCATGTTGACATTTGGCAAAAAAATCATAAACCAGACATATCTATTAAGTGTCTTCAATGCTTTACAATTATACTATGCATCTCAAAAAATTAAAATATTGTGGAAAATGTGTATTTTTTTTAATGTATTCTATATTCATTCTACATGGAGTGTAGTCCTTTTTGTTTTTATTTAGCCAATTGGGGTTGACAGTGAAGTAAGCTGAAATTTTTTTTAATAATTTCTATGTTTGGAAGGAGCCCTGGTTAAATTACTGTGGGTGGTTTGCTTTCTGGGTTTTCTGAAGGGGAGGATCTGCCCGGCTCATTGCTGAATATTGCCAGCACAGGTAATTCGCGTGGCCCCATGCCCCACGACCTGCTCTACATATCTTCATCTGTGTTTCCATCTGAAACACATCAAATTTCTTGTGGAAAACATTGAAATCCGCCCCCACAGAGTCTCAAGCTGCCTCCAGAGTCACTGTGACCCAGCAGTGCAATGCGGCTCCACGCCAAACAGTGATTCTGTTGGGAGACCAAGTTTCAAAATGGAATTAACTCCTAATTTTAAAATGGATCGTGCTTCGGTTGGAAATGCTGTAATCCAAAATATCCAGAGATTGTTCTTTCATCAGCATGACAAAATGAATAGTTTATCTAGTATCATAGTATATTCCTTCTAATAGGTACAGACTCTGGAGGATTCAGTTGCAGAGACACAATGGGATGTTCCTTAATCAAACCGTTTAATCAGAAACTGGGTCGACACCGGGAGATCAAACTAACAAGCAAAGGTACAGTTTAAGGAGACAGGCAAACTCAGTAATCGAGGAACAAAACAGGATCAAACACGAGGGACTTACAAGGAAATAACAGTGGACTGCTCTCTGGTAACAAGAAGACAATCTGTCACAGGAAGAAAGGAACGCAGCGTTTGAATACACAAGGAAGGGGTAGACAATTAGACACAGGGGAAACACATTAGGGAGGAGAAGCAATCACACACACCTGAGGGACAAGACTCGACAGGACTTAGGAATTAAGACACGAACAAAACTTCAAAATAAAACAAACTGTACATATTTCCAGCATGTTCAGGTGCCCTCAAACAGCTTGTGTCTAGTCCGTTGTTGAATCATGTGGGGTGGTTATCAGTGACACTTCATTGGGCCAGGCCCCTCTGGGATGTGCAGTACATGGATATGCTTTATCACTTTCTACAATAGTCATATTACTAATCATTTTGTGACAATAACATTGGTTGGGTGCTCGCACAACCTTTGTTTTTGGTTTTTTTAAAAGCCCAGCACAGACTTAGTCATCTTTGATTCAGGAACTTAATTGAAAGGATGTTTATGTGGTTGGAAGTCTTCATCAGCGCTTTAATGCACCTTTTTATGATGGACTTGCATTTCCTCGTGACATTCAAATTTAATGTGTCATTGAAGTTTGTGATTAGAGTTGTGGGTCATGATTATTGGGATTGTAAAAAGGCTAACATGCTTTGGTTTAAGTGTAATGAGAGTGGAATATATTATGGTCACTTTTTAAATTAAATGAAAGAACACTCATTTTAGAGATTGATTAGTAATTACGGCTGCTCCTTGAGTACAAACTTTACGGTCAATCATATACACACACACACACACACACACAGAGAGAGAGAGAGAGAGAGAGAGAGAGAGAGAGAGAGAGAGAGAGAGAGAGAGAGAGAGAGAGAGAGAGAGAGAGAGAGAGAGAGAGAGAGAGAGAGAGAGAGAGAGAGAGAGAGAGAGAGAGAGAGAGAGAGAGAGAGAGAGACTCACTACTGGTGCAAATTATGAATGATGCTGTATGGCGACAGCCCGGCGCTTTAAACGTGTCAAACAATCATGATCTGAGATTGCACAAAAAGCCCCTTTGTGGGACCAGAGCACCCCTGCACGGTCACGGTCCGCCGATCCGACCCCCTCCGCCGCCTCTCCGCGGCTCTCCCGTCCGTGGCTCTGGACTGATGTCTCTGCCCGTCAGGAGTCTGAAGTGTCTCTCGCCGGTCATGTGCCAGTGTAAGGTCATCTGCAGCAACCGGACCTTGTCCCTCATGTTTGGATGCAAGGTAAGCCCGGGGTGGACCGTTCACTTTGTGCGCCATGTGGCACAAATATTCGCGCTGTCAGTGCCTGTGCCTGTGCCCGCTGTAGCTCGAGTGATCGGCTCATTAGTGTAATCTAATAGTGTAATCACACTCACCTACGACTCCATCCCCTGTCCATCTGATTTTAGACATCAGCCCATTCATTAGCTGTACAAACCCGGGATGGTTTCACGCAGGTATAGACGGCTGATTTCCAGTTACGCGGAGAAAGCATGATGGTGTTTGGTGTTAGCGCGTCTTTACCACAAATGGTCACTGGGATCTAATGAATGAAGCTTTGCTCGTCATCAGTTGCCTCCTCAACTGTCTAACCATGCGGTGCAGCCTTGCTGATCTGGCACACACTGAGCTTTGCATCCCAGCAAAGCGAGACTGAACAGCAAGCTTATGACCTTGGACAACACGGTCCACTAGAGTAGCTCCGGGCCATTTGAACATCACTCACCGCCAGAGAAAATGCACACTGTGGGAGAAGCTTTAGTCTCAGCTTGAAATCAGGTAACCTTAATAGTGCCAATGATGAATCAGAGGGCAGAAGCTTATTAACAGCTTAATAAAAAAGGCTGTTGTGGGTTTTTTTTGCAGCATGACTTCAAAAATTAATGTCACTGGGAGATCTTTTTGTTCCAAGGAGAGCAGTCTGTATTAATTGACTGTCCGTCACAACTTACCATCTAAATTAATGTGTTTCCGTCCGTATGGCATTCTAGCGTGCTAGCCGGTCTGCTCCGCTCTGGAATTGTCCCTAAATTTGCCAAAGCGACGTGTACATGTGTTCAGAGCTACAGATAATTTGTGTTGTGCTAGAAAATGATTCACTTCCTCTGTCGTGATTAGTTACACATCATTAGAAAAGAAATAACTGTTTTGTCACAACTTTTTTGTTGGTTTTGTTTGTTTTTTTCCTCTGTTATGTTTTAATAATCATGGTTATTTTCCCATTTTGTCTGGTAGTGCCTGGTTAAAGTACGGTGGGTGGTTTGCTTTCTGGGGTTGTGCAGGGGAGGTCCTGCTGTGCTCATTGCTGAATATTGCCAGCACAGGTAATTTGCGTGGCCCCATGCCCCACGCCCTGCTGCTCAAATCTTCCTCTGTGTTTCCCTCTGAAACACCACAAGCGTCCCCCGGTAGTTTCAAGCTGCCTCCAGAGTCATTGTGACCCAGCAGTAAAATGTGACTCCACAACAAACATTGATTCATTTGAGAGAGCAGGTTTCAAAATGAGATTAACTGCTCAATTAAAATGGATTGTTCTTGGGTTGGCAACGCTGTAACGCAAAAAAAATCATCCTGAGATTGTTCTTTCATCAGCATGATAAAATGGATCGTTTATCTAGTCCATCCATCCTTACATCGATCGTGATCGTATATTCCCTCAACATGCCCAAATACCTGCTCTGCACACAAACTGTATGGTCCAGGTGCCCTCAAACAGCTTGTGTCCAGTCTGTTGTTGAATCATGTGGGGTGGTTATCAGTGACGCTTCATTGGGCCAGGCCCCACTGGGATGTGCAGTACATGGTTATGTTTTATCACTTTCTACAATAGGTAGATTTTCCAACACTGCCATATTACTAAACATTTTATAACAATAACATCCACATGAGTCCATCCTTAAAGGTTGGGTGCTTGCACAACCTTTGTTTTTGTTAAAGAAAGCCCAGCACACACTCGGTCATCTTTAATTCAGGAACTGAATTGAAAGGATTTTTATGTGGTTGGAAGTCTCCAGCAGTGCTTTAATGTACCCTTTTTACGATGGACTTGCATTTCCTCGTGACATTCAAATTTAATGTGTCGTTTTAAGTTTGTCTTTACGCCTCAGTGCAGTGCTTATCTTAAAGGCCAGGCAATGTAAACCAGGCAAAAAATAACAGAGAATAAAATGGATTATTATTGTAATGAATGATTGACGACCAAAGGTTCACTGTGCCTTCCATCTCAATATCATTATCGATGAACATCTCACCCTGACTTTTGGTGCTCAGATGTCCATACTGGGGAACAGACCTGCTGTCACTCATTAGCAGCCAACCAATCACACGGGTATGAGTAATGAAGTAGAAAATCCCAGCAGGTGACATCAGAGCAGTGGCAGGTTGTGTTCCCGCGTGGCCGACGCCGTTTCAACTCGTTGACTGCAACTGTTTTCATAGCCTTGCAAACAGACGTCTCTTCCTATGGATTCGACCCATTTTCTCCCGCTGCTTGTGTCATCCTGCTTCATAAAAAGCAGTGAATCTCAGCTCAGAATGGTGCAGCAATGGCAACGTGCCGTGTAGCAGATATTACCAATGTTCTGCTCAGGTCTAAAATTGAGCCATCCACGGTCACCTCCACCTTATAACCTTCTCTTCTCATGTAGCTTATGTGCTGTCAAACACTGCACTTGGTGTTATATTGCTATAGATGTGGAGGCTGTAGGATTAAGTAACACACTAGTGATATAAAAACTAATATTGTGCAGAAAAAAAGGCAATTGCTTTTCTTGCTCACTAAAATATCAGCGTCTTACTGATGGTGTGACGGCGTATATGGATTGTTTTCTGCAAGAGACTCAATGGCTTATTTGAAAGAATTCAAATGTTCCAAGGTTCCAACATAATCCTTTACAAATGTCAAGATCACCAGAACTGAATCTGCATATTACTGCAAGATGGGGTTGCCTAGTTACATGGTGTGCCGCTAAAAACCTTGTGTTGAGCACATCAGAGCTTGCAGAAATAGTGGAGGGCTGCATGAATAACCAACACGGGCCCTTTTTAGTCAACATCAGAGGTACTTTTAATTCATCTTGCGAGTCTGTGAAAAGAATGTAAGATACTGAAAAACCCACATCTCTAAGCACCTGCCTCAGAAAAGAATCTCCAACCAGAAAAAAACAAATTCAGTCTCACTGTGGTGCACGGGCAGATTCAGTAAGTAACTCAACCTCTGTGGCATCAACATTCAGAACTCCAAAGTTTTCAGACCTAGAACTCGAGGAGGATGATAAACGTGATGCTTCACTGACGCTGGGGATAAACCTTCTCTTTTATGACGCCAATAGCCAACAAGAAATAGAAGCATTCGTTCCAGGTGCTGTTAAGAGAATACTTGGTGCTCTGCCCCAAACAGCTGTTACACATTTGCTTTTTAAATGATCATAAGATAAAAAAAAAAAATCATAATGAAAGATCAAAAGGTAGAAGATAAAACACACACTGCTGCGATAACTGCGCGCGTTTGTTTCTAGTGAAACCATTAACTGGCATTACAGTGAGTGGCCTCCACACTCATGCTGGTGTGCGCGGACACAGCAGAGAGGCTGGGGGAGGGTTCACGTTACAACCGCCATCTACATGGACAACATGCATGAAAATGTATGTACTCGGCATAAAAATGGTGTGTGCATGCATGTGTGTGGAGAGGGGGAGGGACTGCTGTGTCCTGTGTGGGCATCATAAAGAAAGGACATGACTTGTGCCGCACATGCATTTTGATTCAATTTTTTAGCCTTTTCAGGGTAGCTGCATGTAAGACCAGAGAATTCTGTACATTTTTGTGAATTTTTGCAAATATGTACATTACTTTGGATTGTTTATGGCATTGCCAAGGTTTCATTTTTTAACGTTCACATGGCCGACAGTTTTTCAAAAACAAGATGTTCCCATGAAAACAGGCTCTGGACTAAACGTGATGGAAACCTTCCCCCTGCACTTACACCTCAGCATCTGCTGGTGCAGCCCAGCACCAGCTCTGGCACCATTTACTGTCCCTACGACTCTAATCTGATTATTAAATTTGAGGATGATGCATCTTGCGTGGGTGTTATCAGTGATGAATCATGGCGCAGAAATTGGATTCAGAGTCTCATTCATTCGGGTTGGATCAACATAAATTTGAGACCCAAATGTAAGGACTGCTTTCGAAAACAGTGCTGAGCATGTAACCAGGGAGTTTATTTATTTTTCAACACTGTTCTTGTCCCGTTGTAGTAAAATATCAGCCGTCTGTGGGGAAAAGAAAGCCCAACAGCACTTCAGGGACTTTATTTTTATTATTAGAGAATGTCTTAAGTGTCTTGGGACTGTAATGAGGTTCAAAACATGCACCACTGAATGTATCGAAATTGTAGTTGGACATTGTGGCGGACACAGGATTATCTCCCCGTGGGAGGTTCATGTATTGATGCAGCTAACATGTCGCTAAATATGAAACACCTTCACCCTGCAGCCAAGGAGCCCTTCAGCACTCACCTGCCCAAATGAATTGTAACCTTTTTAAACAGGCTTCTGGTGCTCTTTTTGAAGCCTGATTAATAGATTTTAAATCATAAATAATTAGTATTTTTTATCATGTAGTTTAAAAACGACACCATTAGAAGATCACATGTCTGTGGTTCACAAATTGTTAATTTCAACCAGACATAGATTTGGGAGAAAAGGGGGAATGAAAGTGTCTCCATGGGGGGATAAGAAGCTTTTCTCTGTTGTAGTCACACCTTTTCATTTAAGCCAGCTGTACATAAAAATCCGTCCTAGTGTATTTTTAAGCATTCTGTCCCCCGGTAAATTTAAAGTCTGTGGTTGTTTTGTGGCAGTGTGCGTAGCTACGGGATACCGAGAAGTGTGCAGAAAAAAACCTTAAAAAAGCCTTAATCTAAATTTTGCACCGGCAACAGAAGAGAGAATTTTCTGTATTTCAAGGCTTTGATATACAGTACATGAAAAAACAGTTGTACCAGTAGGTGTGGGCTGGCAACAGCAGTGGTGATAATGCAACTGAGGTGCAGGCTGTGTTTGGGTTTTGGCACTTGAGACTGAAAAACAACTGAGATGCAACAATGACTTTGATGGGCTGTAGTGGAAAAGAGAAAGTTCAGCTGACTATCTGACACATGCAGTCACATACACTGTTCTGTCAGGAGACAGGAAGTGACCTAAAGCATATTTTATTTTGTATTTAATCAGTCTAATTATAAATGTACTAATTCTATTCTGTTAGAATACTGAAGTATTCATCTTTAGTGTGGAGGTTTTAAAGATACAAATGTTAACATATAAATAGTTATTTTAAGTTAAATATGTCTTTGTTAAGTGTCTACTGACTGAAGTTATGATATGAGAAGAATGATATTAAGGAGTGCACATGAAGTACAACTACATGAGGTAGATTTGAAATAAATAGATGCATTGGTGATTATTGTGTGTGTATTTTGGATGAGTACTCAAATAAGTTGTTTGGTTGCAGTCAATCTTTATTGACTGCATAAAGTTACATTTTGACGGTGCTGTTAAGCATCACGCAGATTTAGCACCCAGCATAAAAAGCTTTTGAATACTAACGAGCAGAAACTGTTCCAATCGATCCAAACACAGAACAAAAAATGGATTAATCGTCATTAAAGTAAATTCAAATAGATGAACTTGTAAAGCTTAAATTCTATGAATACGCCAGAAGGATTTACAACCTTTAAATTTTGCCGGAGGAGCTTTTCATGGTTTCTGTACATCAAACGCATTCACAGTCGTTTTTTTTTGGAAATTACATGCCAGAGAGGTGAGGTTAGTTTTCATTCCATTACCTAATGCAGGGTAATTTAAAAGCTTGGTCCTTGAATCACAGTATCACATGATGGTAGATAGTATTTGACATTTGACTCTACATTAAGCTAACTCATTTAACCGTTAAAGGAGCAGCTTATTCAGCTACACAGTGCACAGATCTTATTATGGTACAGTAGGGTCACAACTGAAAAACTGTAGTCACTCTCCTTGAGTACGCCAGGCCTTCTGATATAAAAAAAAATAAGGCAATTGTTCATGATGAGTAATTAGGTGTAACATTGTATTGGCTCTGTGAAAAGCTGCACCGTGTCGAAATGACACACAACAGCTAACTGCTGCTCCGCTCATGAAACAGTTAAATGTTCATGCGCCATCACCTCAAACAGGACTTCAGTGTCTTTGTTGTCAGAGTTGCCTGTTTTCATGGCAATGCAACAGTGTGTAAATAACTAACTGCAAAACTTCAATTAACATTAGTAATATGGTATAATTAAGATGTTAGTGTCCTAGTAATATTTTACTAGAAGGGTACAGTAATTAACATTAGTTAATGTCAGTAATAGGCATTTAGTTGATTAATATGTTATCTTATCACTTAGTAACAATCCTCATGTTAACTGAGGAGGTGCCTATGCAATACTTTATAACCATGCTATTAACTAACACTTATCATTTCTTAACCTAAACCATTGGTTAATGCTCTGTGTGAACCTTATTGTAAAGAATAAAACAAGTATCCCTTAAATTACACTTAATAGAATGGTTTTAAATATTTAATAATATATGAATTAAAATCTTAGTTAACATAAAGACTATAAATGATTAGTTAGTAAATCAATTAACTATTAGTAAATGCTTACTACTTCATTAACTGATGTTAACTAACGTAACATTAGTTACATAAGTGTGAAATGTTACCGGTGTCTTTTTCTTATTTGATTAGATTGAGCTTCTAGATGTGGTTTACACTTTGCACACTGTTTCAAAGGTGCTCCTTTACCATTGCATCAATCTGTATGATTTGCATTTTCCCCAGTTAAGCTCCTCGTACCAAACTGTGTTCCAAAAGCTTCTTTTTAGTCAGGATACCGCCTCAAAATAATTGAATCTTGGACCATTGAAACATAAGTTTTTGGCAATAAATTAGGCGGTGTGGTTAGAAGAAACACGCCAAAGGCGCTCTAAAAAGGACATGTTGTAACATATCTTGAGCAGAAGTCACATCCCCCTCCAGTCTGGCAGAAGGCAACAGAGCCACATGAATGCTGCTCAAGCTGGAACAGGTTGAGGCACTGGAGACCAAAGTACTGAAGACTGCTATGGATTTATGTGCTAAATGGGTCAATACAAGGTTAAATTTTCCCGCACTGGTTATAAACAACACTTTATACAGTTTCTATTCAGAGGAATGAGATGAGCGAAGTAAGCAGCAGTTGTTCAGTTCTGTATTACAGTGCATGGCGGTTGTTCGTATACTGTTACATAATATTTAATCTATGTTTACATAGACCAGTGGCCGCCTCTGCAGCACTTAATAAATAAAAAATGAATTTTTTCTTGTTTATCAACCTGCAATTATGAAACGATGTTATCAGCATTAATTCATTTTCTCTCTGCTCCGCCTACAGTACATGCTACTGTTTTCCACCTTTATTGACGGTCTCAATTTTTTAAATTTTTACCCTTCCCCCTCATTCGCCCCTTTATCTTCATCTCTGTTTCACTCGCTGTTCTTCTTGCTGTCTCAGTGTAATGTGATCCAAGACCGATGCTAGCAGCCCCAACTGTGGCACTGCAATCTCTGCTCTTGCTCTGGTTGCTAGGCAGCCTGTCTGAGACAGGGTTCAGTGATGCACCTCCCTCTCCCGCGACCTCCAAAAATAAACAAATAAATAAATAAATAAATAGATTGGCAGAGCTGACCAACAGACCATCGGATAAAATTCAGACGATCATTACATTTCACAATTTCTGTTTCCAAAAGGGCCCGCCTTACATCTGCAGTGCAGTGGAGCGTATTGTGTGCCTGGGGGGGTTTCAGGGGAGCACAGAATCAGAGCAAAAAACACCAGCGCTAACCCACAGGACAGTGTGGCACTTCTCCAGCCCACCTTCTGATGTGATTTTGATGCAAAACGCTGCATGCAGCTTTAGTGAGATCACACCTCGAACGAAACCTACCATGTATGGCCAACACAGTGGGCTGCTGGCAGGCTGCCCAGGTGTGGGATATCGGTAGGCTACTGGGAAGGAGCAGCATGATCTGCTGCTGTAGAGTCACTATGAGTCACGGCTCTGGATGGAGGATGATTGCTTGCCTGAATGCACAACAGCAGGCTTTGAAGCTTCCTATGATGTCTCCTTTGCACTTGTGGGCGTCACACATGTTATGTGATACACAACGTTTGCATATAGATAGTGCACAGTGTGTAAAGATCGAACCGCTGAACTGTGTCTTCGGTGAAGGGAGTTGTTAAATTCCACCATTATGTATAAACTAAAGGACATGCATGGTTAGATGATTATACCTTTAGTCCAAACCAGCAGGCACCGGAAATATTTTCAACTAAATACTCTTATCTATATAAATGTAGGGAGCCTTTTATAGATTGTATAGATATATACTAGGGCATGTATAGAGTGCTTGTAGAACATTAAATTAGTCCATTAGGCGTTAGGTTTGTTCATTTGAATCACCTTCATGTGTAAGCAGGAACATTTACACAGGGGACTGGTGTACACAAGAAGCACAAACGCTTTGTCAAACACTATGTAAATGCTGCGCTGTGTTATTTGAGAAATTACTGACTGTCTAGAGATTTAAGGGCAATGATTATGGATTTTTGCATGTAGTACATTTAAGAACATGACCAGTGAGCAATAAGTCATATATATTCAAGAAGCAGAAGCCAGACTCTGTTACACTGCTACACTACGCTGTGATAATACATAAAGCCCCCAAATGGCTTAAGTGTACGCTGTTTCAGTGCACATTTAAATTACATAATTGTTACAGAAAACAAGCATCTGTTCTACCTGCGCCGTGGTCACCTGAACTCATCGGCTGTTATAGAGAATGCACCTAATTCCACCAGGCACGCCGCAGTGAGTTTCAACAGCGTCTCGGAGGCGGCTCTCCATTCTGCTCCACTGAGAATACGTATCTGGTTTATTTTTGATGGAAGCTGCATCGAACTGCACACAGTAGGCAAAGTCAGGCAGGAAGTCAGGCACAGGAACAGCGATTTTCAAAATAAAACAGCCCGAGCAAATTGTGTTTTGCTTGTAGAAATGGACAAAACAGAAACTGTTGAAATACTTAGCAAACTTACCCATGGTAGTAGCACCAGGAAATGCAGAAATAAACAGTATTGGAGCAAGTAAACAAAATCAGGCACATGTGGCACTTTGATTTTGAAAAACTTGGAATGGAGCATGAAGTTGTACAAATTACACAATGAAACAGAGTCAGACATGCAATTATAAAGAAATGAAATCAAAGGGTTACACTTAGTTAGTTCATTAGTCTAAGTTTAAACCTTCCATTTAAACATCAAGGAAATTAGTGATTAGCAACATCCAGAAGAGAAGAAACATCCATGAACAATTACCAAAATATAACTGTAAATAATTCTCTCTCCAGCATCAGCCTTTTCAATACACTTAGCCAATAACTCATACGTGACTCCAGTTTGGACTAAAATCTCTGTGTGTTTCTGCAGAAGTACAGGTACCAGGATGAGGAGACGCCCCCCTTGGAGCACAGTCCAGCACATCTGGCTCCAGGGAAAAGTGCCGAGATGCTTCATATGAGTGACAAGAACCTTGCTGCCATGGAGGCCATACATGGCTACACACCACACACACATATCTCTCCTGTCAAGGTAGGACACACACATACACACAAACACGGACATTAATGTACATTGTTGATCGACACAATTACAACGGTATAAAACACTTGTTACTGTTAGCGTATATGGGCCCTTGTAAACCAATTAGTCGCAGTAATGTACAACCCCAATTCTCCAAAAAGTCAGAACGCTGTGTGAAACGTGAATAAAAACAGAACGCAATGATTTGCAAATCTCATAAACCCATATTTTATTCACAATAGAACATAGACAACATATCAGGTATCGTAATTACCATTTCATGAAAAATATTAGCTTATTTTGAATTTGATGGAAGCAAAACATTTAAACAAAGTGGGGACAAGGGCATACAATGGCTGGAAGAGCAAGTGGTACTAATACAAACCAGCTGGAGGAGCATTTTGGTATAAAAAGAGCATTTTCGAGAGGCAATAAAGATGGGCAGACGATGATCAATCTGCGAAAAAATGCATCTAAAAATTGTGGAACAATTTCACAAAAACGTTCCTCAATGTAAAATTGCAAAGGCTTTGATTATCCCACCCTCTACAATATATAATATCATCAAAAGTTTCAGAGAATCTGGCAAAATCTCTGTGCGCAAGGGACAAGGCCGAAGGTCAATGTTGGATTCTTATGATCTTCGGGCCCTCAGGCGGCTCTGTATTAAAAATAGGCATGATTCTGTACAGGAAATCACTGCATGGTCTCAGGAGCACTTCCAGAAATCATTGTCTGTGAACACAGTTCACAGTGCAATCCACAATTGCAAGTTAAATCAAATCGGTATCATTCAAAGAAGAAGCCATATGTGAACGCGATCCAAAAACAGCTTTTGCGCGTGGGCTCTCTGGATGCTGATCTGGCCTGCCTGCAGTCCAGAGCTTTCACCAATTGAAAATATTTGGCGCATCGTAAAATGAAAAATCCAGTAAGGAATACCCAGAACTGTTGAGCAGCTGGAATCCTACATCAGACAAGAATGGGACAACATTCCTCTCCCAATCCTCCAGCAAATGTTCTCCTCCCTTCCCAGACATTTACAAGATTGTTGTTAAAAGAAGAGGCAGGGGGCTCAGGTACAGCACAGCCGTTGGGTGTTGTGAATGGGGTGGGTGATGGGTGTGAAAACCGGGAGTAGAAGCTGTTCAGTTCCTCTGCCAGTTGTTTGTTCCCTGCAGGGTGGGTGGATGGGCTCCTGTAGTTGCTCATGTCCTGCAGGCCTCTCCACACTGAAGCAGGGTCGCTGGCTGACAATTTGCTCTTCAGCTTCTCAGAGTAGCTCCTCTTAGCTGTCAGTGTGTTCCTTGCCTGCTTGTACAGGGCACGGTCTCCACTTCGGAGTGCAGTGCGTAGTCCTCGTTGAGTCTCCTGGCAACTCGGTAAAGAGCTGCTGCGCCTCCGACCAAAATCTCCGAAAAACCTTTCGGGGTTAGTGAAAAGTGGCGGAACGTGAAGCGGAGATGAGTCTCTCATGTCTAAGAGTTCATCTCTGCTGAAGTGAGCCGTGATGAGCGACGGGAAAAGGGTAAAAAAAAAAGCGACAAAGGTCGTCCATAGTGCGGAGAGAAACACCGAAGCGGCGATCCGCAGCGCCACCTTGCGTCTGGCCCTGACATGACCCTGTCCCAGCTTCTTTGAGAAGCTTTGCTGCCATGAAAATCAAAATTACGTTGTTTTCTTCAGAAATGTTCCATTATTTTTAGTTTAAACATTTGAGATGCTTTCTATGTTCTATTTTGAATAAAATGTTGGTTTATGGGATTTGCAAATCATTGCATCCTGTTTTTATTTTAATATTTTACACAGCATCCCAACCTTTTTTGGAATTGGGGTTGTATACTCATGTATGCCATCAGTGACATCATTTTTGACCTCATATTTAAGTCTCATTAAGTCCTGAGACGTTTTTCATTATTTTTTCTGGAGATGAAACTCAAAATAAACTTGAATGAAGATTTTAAAAAAAGAGAGACAAAATACACACACGCACACACATGTATATATCCTTAATTACTACCATTACAAATTATTACCATTCCAATTTTAAAATTTGTTATACTAGTCCAAATATGTATTTAAGGCCATGCTAACTGCTAAATGCTAACTTGCTTGATTTAGATATATAATATCCTCTAAGCTTGTTACATAATTATAAAGAATTTGATTTGATGATTTTAGAATTTGATACGCAAGTGACTCATTACAACACATTATTTAGGATAGCTATGCACTTAAATAAAAGGATCAGCTGTCTGTTTTAAAAGTCTTATTCTACAATAAATATGTTGATGGGAATATAATGTAGTTGCAAGGAAATCTGGCCTGTGGTACCTTTAAGTGTCAGGTCAGTTTTACTCCTTCCATAAGGATCAAACTGCAAATGTGAGTATTGAGTAATGTGATCTCCTGAAACCTTCTCAGGTTGGAGCCAGAGATTAACCATAAATGATTATAACATGTATCGCAATAATAAGAAAAGACTGATCTACTGGTACATGAAATTGCCAATAGATCCAAATAAAAACTGACTGATGTATAACTTTGATTACAAAGAATTCATCTCGCAATTCAATAAGACTGCTACGCTTGACACTCTAAAGTGCACTTACTTTAAAATTAGACAGGGTAATCTACAGGCTTGCGTGGTTCTACATGATGTACACAGACACGAAACAGCTTCTTGACACTTTTAAAACATGTGTCACACATGGGAAATCTGGCGCAGAGAAACAGTCCTCCTTTAGAGCCTCATGAGAGGAGACACTGACAACACTGACAGCCACACAGTCGAAAACACACAGCTGACATTGGTAGGAATGTGAGCGGAGTCACATTGCCTGAAGTGCATTAACAAATACATACTGTAGCTACAAATGCAAGCAGGTGTAAGCTGTAATGCACACTCGGTAACGATCCATCTCTTGTCCATTTGTTTCTAACAGCCTCACAAATTAAGACTTAAGAGTTTTATATTTGATTTCTTTGGGTGGGTGGTGGGGGGGGGGGCAGTAATTCCTCACATGGGAGTACCCTGACATCTTGAATGAATACATACATTATGTGCATTAAAATGCTCTATTTCAATAAGCACAGAGGAGAGGTCAAGCTCACTTATACTTGGTTATTTGCAGGGCAAGAATGACTTGCTGACTGGTGTTCAACAAGCAATACACAACAGAGACCATTATGCATGGGCCATAATTTGATTGTGGTTTGGTTTTGTCTGTCAGACTCCATATGGCTCTGACATATGCAGCAGCCACTGTATCTGCTGAAGTCAACAGCAGAGAGACAGCATGCCAGTCTCTGTTAAAGATATAATATGGAACATTTCCACATTAGAATTAAATAATCTTCTCCAAACAGCTGGCCTTAGTTTTATATTATATGAGGTTTTGTTTTATATTTTCAAACACAGTGTAGTTCTTATTTTTACTAAAGATAACTCTACATTTGATTTGGTCACTGGTCATTCTAATATTTGGGAGAACCAAGTCTTTTGTTGTATATTTACTGTACATTAAAATGGTTGACATATGTAAAGCTAGATGACACGTCTCCACTTCTGTGGTATCACGTTCTTGCCAATCCTTAGCAAGGCTCTTCTCGGAAAAAAATGTTCAACATAAACCAGCATGATAAGAAAAATTATTGCAGAAAAAAAATCTTTGAGTAGATTTAATTGGACATACTTGGACGTACTTGTTTCAACTTTGGCCCTTGTCCTCTGTAGTAACAAAGAGGGGGCTACCTGTACTGCAGCCAGCCACTAGGGGGCAATCAAGATGCACTGATTTCAATATTGAGGCGCTTAGTTAACATTCAAAGGTTTAAACCCAGTTTGTGGCCAATATTGGATATATAAGATGTTCTGTAGGAGGTGAATTTAGTTTTTTCAGTTTATCAATTCTGACAAATCCTTTACACATATTATTTAGAAATATTATTGAAACATTGTGAACACATGAAACGGTTAGACATGGGACACGCTATCCTATTGTGACCTCTCTCGCTGGTATGATTTATTCTCTTTGTTCTCAGTGGAGTTCATCATCCACCAGCACAAGCCCAGGGATCTGTAATTACTCAAAGCTGATGGGTGCACAATTATTAATTGTAACAGAGAGGGAGAAAATTTTCCCTGAAGTGTACCATTGTGAGGTGATATAAGTCTGTTAAAGAGAAATTTTAAAATGTGATGCCATCCCTCCAGTGTTTCAGATCCATTACATGACTCATTCAGTCATTTCCCCAGAGGCTTGAATCAGGAAGTCAGGAAGTGCCAGTACATCTGTGACGCAACATGCAGGGAAATTAGATGCAAAACACGAAAGAAGATTATTATATAAAATTAGATCAATTATCAAAAACTCTCATGTCACCTCTTTAACGGGGTAAAATATTATTAGAGTAGGTGTAGTTTATTTCGAGATACTGTCAATCCCACATACACTGTCCCGGCTTAACAGCTACAGTGCCCATTTGTTTTATGAAATATTTATGTTTGTCTTTGAAAAATGCATGTATTTATGAGGGGAATTGCTGATCATTACCATTGTCACATTCAAGTTTATAAATAGCATTTTTGTGTGGGTGCAACCGTCTTAAAGTGATGCTTTTAAATGGGATGTGATATTTAGGCTGACCTGCTGTCAAAAGCGTGGGCAGTCAGTATTTCTGCATCAAAATATCTCAGTAGGAGGAAAACACTTCCGTCAAGGACTCTCATTAGGCATTAGAAATCTAAGATTTCTCAGTACACACAGGATGCAGGTTCCCCCGTAATATGGTGCTGTCACATCTTTGCACAGTCAAATAGCTTTACTGCGCCAAATACATGTCTGTGTTGTCCAAGAGATCATCCCCATCTTGACTTGAGCTTTGCACTGTAATCAGGGGACAAAGCTGCTGGGTAGTGTTTTTGAGGGAAGGAGCAGAATCGTCACTATAAGGCTGCTGGGACAAAGATTTTGCAACATGACTGTTATGCTGCTCGTCAGTCAGTGGTGTTTGTGTAACGGTTTTCCCTAGCTTTGTATTATTCATGTGTTTATAACATGCTTTGTATGGACATTGAAGCGTTCTCCTGATGTTGTTTTACTCACCTATAGGCTGCTTTGGATATAAAGAAAACATGATCATTTCATAATAAACATCAATTTACTTAGAAGAGAGTCATATGAGGAAGCAATGTGTGCTTCTTTTCTGATACCATGTAACTGAAAATAGCTCAAATATTTTGAAAAAAATGTTAGAAAATTCGATCATTTCAAACAATATATTTTACAATGTGGGAAATTGGACACTTCAGAGGCTACAGCATTTTGACTACATAAATCTTCTTTATTTTATTTAGCATTCATATTTGTTGACTATCATATTATCTGCCTGGCATGCACAGTATGTAACTAGCCAAACAGCATTATCACGTCAAATTCAAACATCTCTATAAGTGACAGATCTAAAATGTATACTAATATTTTGCTACTTGTTCTTTTTTTATTTACATATGAACTAGACTGCAAAACTTATTCAAAACCTGTCTTCAGACATCCACTCTTGGAAATACTTTGCAGTGTACAGTGAATTTAGAAAATTCTAAAATCTGTTTCCAAAGATGAAATACTTGTGATCAGTATGGTTGAAGTTAATGATGACTCAAAACTTTAGAATAAAATAATTATCATAACATTCACGGAGGCAATAAGTAACATGGAGGGCAAATTTAACTGAAATTTAAAAAAGATAAATAAGAATAATAACAATTTTATTAAGATGCATACACTGCAACGTAATTCTAACTTGAGGATCTTTTTTTCTCATCACATGAATGGAAGCATGTTGATGTTGTTCAGTGTCTTGAGAACCAGATTTGATACTACTTCTATTTTTAGAATACTGCTATTATTTATGAAGACTTGTGCTTCTCTGTGGGGAGAACTGGATGCACTATAGTGTATAAAGGTCTGCGTTCACTTAGTTCAGCGTGAATTGTTTGCAGTAACTCAATTGGAGGCTGACAGATGACTGCGGACAAACACTGCTGGAGCCACTTTGTTCAGTGATCATGATCATATTCATTAGGATTATGTCAGGAGGGGCACGCTTAGTACAATGTTATGCCTCTTACATCACTGTAAAAGATTGAATCTGTTGTAATGCTGTACTTAATGTTGATGATGGTTTTGATAGAGTCGATGATGATGAGGATCATGAAGGTGGTACCTGCTCAATCTGCTCTATTGCTTCTTCACGCAGTGTCTTGATGACCTCAGGGTGGCTCAGTCTTGACTCTTTTGTTTTTTGATTCACTACCATGTGATGTTAGGTAACTTCAGTGGATATCCTGCACTATACAATTGCCGTTTTCCGTTGTTTAATTTTATACTTTACCTTTTCCCACAGTGCACGACCCCTTCCTCCACTCCTCTTCCTGCTTGTGTCTGGTTTCTGGCAGCAGGGGGATTAAGGAATTGTAAAGTAGCCTGCTATAACTTCTTTTCCTGCAAGGCAAATCCAGATTTACATAAATAAATAAGTAATAATTTAAGGCTGCAAGTTTAACAGCTACTGCTGATGTGCCAATAAGCAAGGCACTTCAGTCCAAAATGTCCCCAGTGGAGCCATTTATAGGGAGTCATGTTGAAATGAGAAATTGGAGGTGCACAGATAGTATTAGGATCAGCATGAATCCAACATCCAGGTAGTTGGATCAGCAAATACAGCTGTCCCAATATTCATACTTTAATGGCTTTGCAGCAACTTTTGCAGTGGGAGATAAAAGTGTCTCCTGACACATGAAAATTCTGCACTGCTGCTATTTGTAAAATTTAAAGGCACAGAGTTTATTGTTTAGAGTAGGAATTTCAGCTTAGTGGAGGGTAAAATCTATTCTGATAAAACATGTAATATGTAAACATGTAAATCCCACTGTTCTTTATTGGTTAAATCAGCTGTTCATCAATAAGAAATAAAAGCATAACAGGATGTTGTTGCTTTTCTGTTCAATTATTGCTGTTTTTAATGAATACAGAGAAGTGATTTCTTTGTAGAACTGAACTAGAACAGTTCTAGGGGTCGAAATGTCATACAATTCATGAATGAACTCTTTAAGACTGAGATACAATATCATGTAAACGTGCATGCACATATAGTCATGCTTATGGTTTATATACTGTATATAAATAACAGTATATTGTATTATAAGCTTTCCAAATAACACCCATCTGCAAGGATTATTACACTATTGAGTTTGAATATCATATTCAAAGCATATACATGTGGTATGAGTTTATCATAGATTTATTAATAAAAATACTATCATTTCATAATGAAAATATTTGATGAGCCTGGCTTTTGTGATACTTGGAACTGGTGTTGGTTGACCTCTGCTCTCTACAGAGGTGTGAATACCAGTAAGACGTGATTTTGTCGACCCCCCCACATAAATACATAAAAAACAAACAGTGCCCACAGTTATTCCCCTGTACCCACCTGCATGCTTCGCACAGTTACCCTCTCCCTTCTGTTGTTTTGCAGCCTGTGTTGATGTCTACGGGACACACGCCAATGTACACCTCTGCTGTTTCCACACTGGTAAGAGCACCGCGATGTGTTCCGCTCCGTCACCCTCAAAGTTACCAGTGTTGTCATCCGCCGTCATCAGTCTGATTTTCTGTCCTCATTGCCTGCCTTTGCTGGGTTTTGGTGTCACTCAAAGTTTAGGTGTCTTATCACAGACAGACGCCTTCCCTTCCTCCGTCTTTTTATCTGTACTGCCAGGATATGAGGTCATCTGTTTTCTGATGACATCAGTGTGTTCGTACTCATTTTGTCATTGTCAATCTCCTTTGTCTGACAGATTGGTTCCACTTGTACACAGGGAATATTTTTGGGCCTGAATTCACATGAAGAGAAACTTTTTAAAGGTTTGGTTTCCATCAATACTGTTGAATTCCCGAGTTATATTAGTTTTTCTATTCCCACATCCCTGCATCTAATGTTACAGCAGTGCGGATCCTGTTTCAGTGTAAATTTCTCCAACTTTTGTTTAAAAACACACACAAACATACTCTGAAATATCTAAATCAAAGTTAAAATACCCATGCTGGTTTTAGAAATTGAACCTTATGCATGTCACCAGCTTCAGCCTAATGATGCATATAGCATGAGGGTTTGATGGACAGATAGACGTAATCATTTTGCAGGACAGGCAGAGTCCTGTAGGTGTCAGTGTTAGACTGCAGAGTGACTTCCCTAACCTTAAACTTACCTTTGATGAAGCACTTTTCAGTTATATTGTCATTTGTCAACATCTCACACCCAGCCTGCACTTACACTTTTTAACACAGGGAGACTCTGAGCCCCTCAGCACAACTCACTTTAAAAAATATCTATATGCTCACACATTCAGAAGTACTTCATCCTGAATATGCATTACATTCGCTGTACTGCTTGAGTAAGGTATGCACTTCAAGGTGTACTGCAGTATTCTCATGGCTCATGGATGTCTCTGCAGCCGGTGTAGTTCCTCTGTGTTCCTCATGATGAGTAGACGGTGTCGTCACTCTGTGTCTTTATGGCTTTAATGGTGTGTGGTTTGCCAGTTCCTCTCCAGGCCCAGTTGATTTATGGGTATGACTATCTCTGGAGGCGCTGTGATGGTTTTGCAAAGTACGGGGAGGTTTTGAAGTGGTGCTGTAGCTTGTAATCACATTTTACAAATAAAACAAAAAAACAAACTTGGGTTATGATTAAATTACAAATGATTTTTTGAACTTTTGATATTGATCTGTGCTGAAAATAATGAATGAATCTTCCACTCTACATAACTACACCCTGCCCTCTTCTTCTCATTATGTTGCTACATGAACTTCTGTGACATCATGTATGGATGCTGTTTTATCTAACAGCAAACAAAATATCAAAATAAATGCTTTCGTAAACCACACTGCACACAATATACAAAGATTTATAAACAAGAACTATTGTTTTCCACCTTATCTTAAAATAAAAAAGTTAAGAAAAGGTTTGCGGAAGCGTTATAAGGTTAGGCTAATGAGCATAAAGTCTGAAAAATTCAGCTGTTCGGACGGGAAATTTCTCTTCATTTGCTGTGAATCCCAAAGGCATCTGCTTATTGAGCTCAGCCTGAATTTCAGAATTCAAGCCTGACATAAAAGAAGGCATCCCCACGTGTGCCTGGCTCTGCAGAAGGGGTAAAAATACTGCCACTCGTTCGTTCTCTATAGTTTGAATGAGGTTCAATCACATGTGAACGACCCTCAATGCATCGCTTTGACAAGCTCAGATGCTGAGATATTCTTAAGGAAAATTGATAATTCATAATGGATAATTCATAAACTGAATTTGTCCTCAGAGATTGAGCTGAAAACATTGTACATTTGCCATTTATCCTTAACTTTTAACAAGCAGGGAGGGATAACCAGCTGGCGCAAGGTGCTCACTGAAGACCCCCACCACCCAGTTTATGTTGCAAATTCTCTCCACTCAGCTGTTCCTATACATAATATGTTTCACACAGATCCTCCTCAGACAAAACAGCTGAATCCTCCAAGACGTGCTCAACGATAATTATTTTTAATGTAGGGATTTGATTATTCTCTGTGGTGTTTCCCCGAGAGCTCTCAATTATACCCTCCCCTTTCAGCTATGCACTCTTGTCTGGATGGTATCTGGTTTCTATCTTCATTTTCACCATCCTCCTTACTTTTCTTTAATAAATGTTTAAATACGTCCCTGCAGTCTCGGTGTAATTACAGTGCAGTAGAAGCTCATGTCCTTTGGGAAGTGGGGGGGGAGAAAGGGGAGGGGAAAAATATGTATGCAAAAGGAGGAGGAGAGAGCTGTTCATGCTGAATGGCAGAGTAAAACAGACAGAGGGCCTTGCAATTGGGAGGGTGAGAAAATTAGATAGGTAGAGGAATTTTTTTAACAAAATGAGAATGTCAGCCGCCGACAGCTTGTCCTGATATTAATCTGTTCAGTGTCCATATAAATATCCTGTATACATATACATATATACTTGCTCATTTTGAAATTCTGTTTTCAAAAACAGAGAAAGCTGTTTTAAAGACGTTGTCCTCATCCTTGTCATCATCACTTTGCCATTCGTGTAAGGATGAAACATTAATGCAAGCATATGTACACTGTCCTTTAAATGTCTCACCTTATTCACTACGCTCACTGTTTTACAAGTGTTTTGTTGTTCAGGAGGGTTGTAAGGCTTGGAAACACCTGTACTGAGAGTCATTATGAATGTTTTAGATGAATGCCATGCCGCACTATCACAAAATCCAAAACTCAGACGATATCATATCACAATAATGATATTGTGTGGCTGCCTAGCCCTGTGGTAAATGAAAAAGATCTGCTCATCTGATGTCAAGCATTTTTGGACCCTCACTGCCACTCCTGTGATCAGATTAAACCATTTTTTTGGTCTGTAGATCTGATCCTATAGGTTTCCATCCCCTGAACAGGATGAAGCACTTCACTCTTTTTTTGCTTTTTCCTTCTAAGTTCAGCCAAAGCATAATTCCCACCTCCTCACACATCACCAGTGTTGACATTATAAAGAGAGACAGCTAAGTAATTGCCTG
>KV751332.1:5051711-5069954 GCA_001698575.1 Mola mola | reverse complement strand
TTGGGAGGGGTGCGGTACAGTACCAGCACAAGATATGAACTGCGTTCTCACTGTGCACAGAGCAGAAGCGGGGAGCCAGCGCCATTGCAGTCCACTGCCACCACGACGAAGAATGGAAGGATCTGATTGCAAATGCATCTTTTTGAGGTCTGGATGGGGGATTTCTGAGTACAGGACTCAGCTGAGTCATTTTTAAAAATGGAACCTTGGTCAGAAGATTGCACTGGGTTATCTCGGATGAAATCTCCAGCACCGACTCAGAAAGAGGATGACACTTACAGGGCTTCCCTCTCTTTGTGTTTTGGGATTTTAAGATTTTCTAAAGGTGTATGGTGTGTGTAGAGCATGCTGTCTTTAGTGTTCTGCTTTATTTGGACTGAGTGAAGGACTTGTGCTTAGTTAAAACAGATATCTTTTAAAGGAGCCAATCTGAACGCTCTGTGCTTTAGGATCAACTGCTATGGCAGGGCCCAGAGCTAATGGCTCTCATTGCAATAATGCTTTCATGGGACTGTTAAAGACAGACACTAAAGCGTGCGCTCACTCTTGCGGTCACACATTTGGTGGGTGTGTGCATAGTTTCGGGAGTTGAGGAGGGTCTGCTCTGCTCCCTGTATTATCAAGTGAGCTTTTTATTCCAACGCTGAGGCAGCATGTTCATGTCCGTGTGGTATGCCAAAAAGATGGGCTGCCGGTTCCTCAATAATGTGCGGAAAACCAAGAAACATCGACATCATATGATGGTAGGCCTTTTTTTTTCATGTAACTTCACCTCAGAGTTCTTTATGAAAATGCCATCATGCTTAGAGGCCTTAAAGTGAAGTATGCTGTTTGATTATCAAAAAATCAAGGAAACTTAGTTGGCCCATTGTACAAAGCTGGATTGCAATAAAAAAAAATGGATGTTTCATGTTATACCAAAAGAACACAGAGGTAATTCACTTTATAATAAAGCAGAGTATTTACTGTACATTTACTCATCCAGGACAAATTCTATGCTTTTTTTAAAATTTTGATTCCAGATGAATATAAACAGCAGGGATGCTGATGATAATATGGTTTAAACATTAAGAGTTTCACCTTTGGTAACAATATTATTATGGAAATATTATTATTATTGTGGTATTAAGGCTTTTTTAACCAAACAGATAGGAAAATATCATTGATGCTATGGCTTCTGTTGTGACTAGAGCTGCAACTATTAATTATATTAAACACTGATTCAATGATCTGTCTATTATTCTCACGATTAACCAATTAATCATTTATTCGCTAAAACATGTAAAATTTGAGAAAAATGCAAAGTGATGTCTTCAAATTGCTTTTGTGCGCCAATCAATCAAATGAACCCATTGACTGACAGAAATAACTACACAGCAAATGCTGACATTTAAAAGCTGGAACTGATAAATGTTTAATAAATTTGCTCGAAACAAGGCTGAAATGATTATTCGATTATCAAAATAGCTGTCGATGAATTTTCTTTTGATCAATTAATCGTTGCAGCTCTACTTGAGACACATTACACATATTATTAACAATGCTAATAATAACACAATGTAATACTAATACAGTCCTACACATTGTATGTGTATGCATGTGGAAAAAATGAACAGATGTGGGTTCTCTTCTCGTTGTATGAAGGTGCCTTTGCCCTAATTTGATATCCAGGCAGCGTGAATACACCAAGTCCAGACCCCCATAACCAACACACATGCATGTGTGTCAACACTTTCTCTTGCAGGGAACATAAAATCTATAAGAGCAATGTGCATAATGTAATGTAACATTGGAAATTAACCACAGTCTCATCATGCACTACACACCCAGGCAGACAAGCACAGAGGAAAAACACTTTTTTAGATGCTTTCGCTCCTAATTTCCATCTCTTCAGCAGGCTTGCACAGCCCGAAGGTAAGGGTTAGTCTGGAGCATTTGGTATCTGTGCCTCTTTCCCGGAGCGGTTCGCTCCACACTAAAATGGTGCAATATCCATAAAACTTTACCAAACACATACAAATTCATAGCTTGACACTGCATTTTCAGCAGAGGTCATATCATAATTAATGACTGGATGACTTTTACGCATTAAAGGCTTTCCAGCTGCCGCAAGATGTGCGAAACATGCAGCTTTGAACCCTCTCTAATGCACCCAACGGTCTGCATCCAGCGGCAGCACACGTGACATCATCCCCTCTGTTGCTGTTGAGGTATTCTTTGCACACCTAATCCTAACAGGAAAGGCAAAGCCAGCAGTATAAGTGGGCATATTTAACCTTCTTCATCGGACAGAGAGCTACCGACGTGCACAGAATAGGTCATGAGCCTCAGAGGAGCATAATTGCAGGCAGGCATACATGCATACAGCAGTGCAGATCGATAAGATTATCTATAAGACTCGGGATTTGCTTATTCAGAGGGGTGACCGTATTGCACGGTGTGCAGCTGCAACTTCAACGGAGACTGTTAAAATTCATATTTATTTGACTCTTAATGGAGAACATAAATGGATATAGACACATAGCTTCAGATGCTTGCAGCTCTGTTTGCTGCCTCATGCAGTGCAAACTACAATCCTTATATTTGTCTTCAGGAAGTTATTAAATCACACCAGACATTGTGAGAGCCAAAAATCTGACTACTTAGAAATCAAAATAAATCTCATTGTACGTGTTTCTGCTGTTTTATTTTCCTGCAAATATGCAAATTCTGGCACTCTAGGAATTCTGTCATAATCTGGCACTCTAAGATCCCCTTCCATTCACCCCTCTTGGGGTAATTGTAAAGACATATGAAAGATAGGAAGATAGGTAAGAACGCGAAATACTACCAATTAAAAAAACCTAGACTCAAGTCACTTGGCAGGGTAGAGAAAGGCCTGCGTGAAAATTCCTGCAGGGAAGGTGGCTGTACAGTGCTTCAATTTCTGCAGGCTATACTCATTATATCCATTTGTAGTTATGGATGAACTTGACGTAATGTTCAGTAGCACGGCTACATGCTGAAGCTCTGCACAGGCACTTTTACCACCAAGCAGTGAGCAGTTCAAGTATGTTTTATGTGGATAAGTCTCTTTTCTGTGTAATAACATCTACACCTGCTGTCATTTAACTTGATTTGAAGCTTGCAGCAAAGGATGGTGACACAGAACAGGTTTTGACATGTTTTAGAGGTGTTATGCTATTTACGCTCCGTTTCCAAATTGACCATAGAGCTGAATCAACACCTTTGTGCGCAGAACCTACATGAAGGAAGGATGTGTTGCTGGACAGTTGTATTGTACAGCATTACTTCTCATAATGAGCTCCTAATAAACCTGTTATAACATTGATGTAAAAATAGTCAGCATGTCTTCATACCTAATTGTGAACTGAGTTTGGATGTGTAGCCATTTGTGCGTGTCAATGCAGTCAGGCCTGTGAAGGTCAGCAGGCTGATTTTATGCTGCCGTTCGCTCCTCTCTAAGCTCTATAGGAACACAGGGTTTTCCCCGTGCTAATCAGCGCGACACAGAAATATGAAATACAGGACTTTAGATCAAACTGTACTCTTTAAAGCATACAGCACATAATGGATGTATGTTTGATGATGATGATGACAGGGAAACCTTAAAACGAGACCCAAACCGTATCCTGCCCTATCACTACCTTGCTATCTTTTCTCTCCTCTCTGTATCACTTTGTTCCTGATGAATAACTAGCTGATATGTTGCTTCACACTTTGTACAAACCAGAATGGATGCTGCGCCGCTCTGGACGAAAATCTCGACAAGAATAACTGGCGATCAAGCGAGCTGGCATTATACTACTTGACGTTTATCGAACTAACTGTGCTTTCTGTCGCTGTCTGTCACTGTCTTGTTGGCGCATTACTGTTTCTCCATCATTCTTGTAAGTGCATTGGGGTTTCCACCATGTGCTGTCACACAGTACATGGGTCACGGAGGGGTTTGTTTTAAAAAGACTGATGGCCAGGGGGTACACACCAACTCACTATAGACAGCCATTCATCATCATTTCATGCTGTAATTTAACCAACAACAACACCAACATGTATCAAAAAGAGTTTATAAAAAACATAGAGGCTAGTACCATCATGGGTGGACAATGACAAATGGCTCTTAAGCGACGCTCTATCCTACTTAGTAGAGTGAGGACCGAAGCAAAGTGAGAATAATGTTATGAGTGTTGGCTCTGACTGCATGTATGTACTCAGAGCTCATTCAGGAGCTGCTCATCTTTGAGTTTGTGCCATTATTTCTTAACAAAGTTTCTTCTCTCTGCCTCCAGGGAAATACTCCTCCAGTGGTGGTGAACACTGACACGCTCGACGGCTCCCCATATGTAAGGATTCTGTTTAGTGTTCCCTTTATTCTATTATCATGTTAGGCTAAACTACATGAATAACCGCCTTCGCACTCAGCCTGCTTTATCAGTAACTCCATTCATTTTGCCAGCATGCAGGTAGGCCTTTGCTCATTGGTCGTTTTAATCTGAATGATAACAGTAATTAATTTGACTCCTTTCTAATTAAAATGAGTTTTCTCTCTTTGATATGCATTTGACAGAAGAGAGAAATTACTTGATTCATTTCATGTGAAAGCAGAGAAATAGAATTAGAATAGAAAATGAGGCCTCTCAGACAAACGCCTCCCATCACAGACCTGTAATTTTTGACCATTCCAGCACGAAGAAAATATGTCAGAAGTACTTTACAATTCTGCTTCCTCTGGGACTTTTTTAATTACAGAGGTAAAGCTTGTGTGAAACTAAGTAGTTCAGCCAATTGCTATTATAAGCCAGGAATCACACTAGCCCACATATACATTCATTGATTCTCACTATTAATCATTTAGTGCCACAGGGTTAATCACTAAATTATAAAAATTGAAATATATAGCTAGTCTAAGTGCAACAACCAAATTACAGGAAACTGCACCTATTTGATAAAGGTAAAATATGTGACAAAACAACCCAATAGTAAAGTACTGTCAGGCTATAGAGATGTCCTGCTGTAAAAATGTTCTTCTCCACATTTAAGAAAACATGTTTGTTTGGTACTGAAGCAAATGTGACCTCATCATGAGTTTTATCAGTGAAACTCAGTTGCAAAAATGATTACTTCCACTACTCAAGGATCATATCGTGATCGCAATATCTGTCACAGAATCACTGCTGTATAATATATAGACCCCAAAAAAAAAAAATTCAAAAAACCAGAATAGCAACTGTTGGCATGCCGACTAATCTTGGCAGTTCAGAGGCTGTTGGGAAATTCCTTCTGAGTTGATGATGATGATCAAAAGTTTCATCATCATTTTGTTTTTGCTTGTACAGCATTTTTACAGTTAGAAGCATTTAGATGGGTAATTGTTTAAAAGAATTCTTTAGCACTAGCACTAGATTTTCTGTGAATGACGCTTTAGAAGGATTTAGGATTTTAGGATTTTTTTAAACGGCGCTTTACAAGCGAACACCTCTGCCTGCAGGTGAACGGGACGGAAGGGGAAATCGAATACGAGGAAATCACACTGGAGAGAGTGAGTCTCAGACAATGAACTTGTTTGTATTTACATGTTTACTCCTCCACTGGTGGTGAGACAGTCTCCAGTCTCTAATGCCACGGTCGAATGCCCCTGACGTGAATAGAAATGTGTTTATATTTGCGTTTGCTACTGCAGGGCAACTCAGGCCTTGGCTTCAGCATAGCGGGAGGAACAGACAACCCGCATGTGGGCGACGACCCCAGCATCTTCATCACCAAAATCATACCTGGAGGAGCCGCGGCTCAGGATGGACGGCTGAGGTGAAGCCACGCACACTGAACTGCAGAAATACACAGTGCATGCGCTCATGGTGCCACATTTCAGAAAATAAAAGCCCATGGGTGCACCTGGCCTGTTCACCTTTACCCCTCATATTCCCTGAAACTTCCCACACGTTTTCTTTTCGCGTCACTGATACAGAGAACCGGCTACTTCTGTACCACTCAACATGCTTAAAGAAGGGAAACAGTCTCAGTAAAACCTCAGATCTCTCGTTAAAGTCAATAGAACTAAAGAATTTGGACTGTCAAGACCATTTAGCATAAAGATCATCAGAGAGGTCGGCTCTAATACGAAATCTCAATGCCTCAAACAAACATTCTCTCCTCTCCTTATAGGTCTTTCAACAATTAGATTTACTTCTACTGTCTGTATTTGGTCCGACAATGAGTCATTTGCTTATTTCTCATTTTCAACAAATGAACGGGGCAGACCTTAAACTAAAGTTCAAGAGGATCGCGTTCAATAAAGGATCTTAATGTAACTTTAGATTATGATCCCACTTCTGCAAGAGCCTGTATTTTGTCTTTCTGAACAACAAAAAAACAACTTTATGAAGTGTATTCCAGATTACCCTGCAATAAGAAAGCTATGCACCGAGGCACCTCCTTCTTACAATTGACCTATAAATGTCCATCTGGAATGACTGCGGGCCTGGAGAAAACGTTGATGTTGATTTTGCCTGAATGCAGGTTGTGTTTACTTGGACTTTATCTTTCTGCCATGAGCAGTATCTCAAATATCTTGAGGAAAATTTCAAGTCCTTTAAAATGATCTAATTTATTGGCAAAAAATTAATATTGATTCAAACACAGAAACATTCTGATGTTTTCCCAAAATGATTGTGTGTCTCTATAGGCCCAAATGATCAATAAAAAAAAAAAACTGAATGTGAGATTTATTAAAGCAAAATTCAAAACCAATTATCTTCAAATTGCTTTTTTTTTGTGTAACCAACAGTTCCAAAAATTAATTTGCTATGATGACAAAGAATAAACAGCATTTATTTTTGATTCAAAAATAAAAAATTGCCTCCCCAAAATTCCTATCTGAACTCTCTCAAAGCTTCTTGTTTTAAACCTCAAGCTCAGGCTTATTTCAGCCTGACAAATTTTTACGCACTATAATTTTCGTGACCATAAAAATCAATTCTAAATACATCCAAATGATATGGTGATAGGGGGAGGTTTGAAAATCTTTTTCTTTGAAAGTCAGCCTGTGTGCAGTCTCTTCTGCACACAGGCTGTCACATCTTTACCTTTTAAGAAGGGTAAACATAAAGATCCTACAGCAAACCCTCGAGCCAAATCAATAGCAGAAGGGTTTCAGAGCTCTTGAATATTGTATACCAAGAGTAAATGGCAAAGGGCCAGATGTCTGTGGTGAAACGTGATCCCATTACAGCTATAGCTGTAGATCGCCTTCTCCTGACCTCCTCTGGTGGAGGATTACAACTGATTTTTCTCCCAGAACAAAAACCATATATTTACCTCGCAGTCTGTCTGTCTCTTCAGTGTGAATGACTGCATCTTATTTGTGAATGACGTTGATGTGCGGGAGGTGACACACAGCCAAGCCGTGGAGGCCCTTAAGGAGGCAGGTGCTATCGTCCGCCTCTATGTTCTCCGCAGAAAACCGGCTGCAGAGAAAGTCACTGAAATCAAACTCATCAAAGGGCCTAAAGGTGAGTGCAGAGGGGTGTAAAGCATCAACATTTTTTTGTGTGGGTTTAATAATCCTTTATACCCAGCTAAATTGTGCCCTCTGGATTTAGCAAATCTGCTTTCTGTTAATCTAACTTCCTTTGCTCACTGTCTGCCTGCCTCACCACTCCCTTTCCTCAGGATTAGGTTTCAGCATTGCTGGAGGTGTGGGAAACCAGCACATACCAGGAGATAACAGTATCTATGTCACCAAGATCATTGAGGGCGGGGCGGCTCATAAAGATGGCCGTCTGCAAATCGGGGACAAGATCTTAGCGGTTGGTCACCCATGTGTAATAACT
Source organism: Mola mola (assembly GCA_001698575.1). NCBI lineage: Eukaryota > Metazoa > Chordata > Actinopteri > Tetraodontiformes > Molidae > Mola > Mola mola. The sequence continues at coordinate 5,062,125 of KV751332.1, read as the reverse complement.
AGTAGCATGCAGAGATTCATGCCCAGACTTATACATGTCACTTAGAGCCTATAGCTCTCACCTTTTTAAGCACACAGACACACTTATACACAGATGTGTGCAATTTTCACAGCCTGAAATTACTTCCATTACCATGTTAATAGGTGTGTAGGATGGGATATAGGTGAAACTGTAGTTCTGCTATATGAAGTCTCAAGCAGCCTTACTGCTATCTGGTGGAGAACAGAGAGACTGCAACACAGCAGCGGGTGGGAAGCTGGAAATCCAGCAACCTCAAAATGGTGCTTGGTGTCTTCTAAATGGTGTCTGAGCGATGCTTTGCCTCTGAATACATGACAGCATGCTTTTTCTCACGACCAATGGCTATATCAAGTCATTATGTAGCATAAACAGTTACACGCTACAGGGATTGTGTTTGTGGAAGGTGGAAACGCACGTTAATGAGGATAAAGAGTAAAAATTTGCTGGAGGAACTGATGCTCCTGCTTTCGATTTTGATTATTGAAATCAAATGCTCCTTTCAATCGATTTTTGTCATCTCTAATAATTGCATCTTGTGTATGACTTCAGTTGAGGTTGGTGCTGTAACAAACATATCAATTCTGCACAATGAAATCCGTGTGAGTATGGAATGAGTAATGAAGAGATCCTGACAGTGTGTTCCTGCTTGTTGTGACCAATCAGGTGAACAACGTGTGTCTGGAGGATGTGATGCATGAGGATGCAGTGGGGGCTCTGAAGAACACAGCCGAGGTGGTGTACCTCAGAGTGGCCAAGCCTAATAACCTGTTCCTGACCAACTCCTACAACCCCCCAGACCTCACCAGCAGTAAGCTCCTCCATGCATGAAAACCTGCACTGTGTGTCAATAGGCACACTGGGTCAGACTAACTGGACCGGCGAACTCTGTTACCAAATGTCCTGCCTTTAAATGCCTCATTGAAGACTGTACACAAGCAAAACAATTTTAAAAAGTATAAATGCTTTTCATTCCAACTCACTCTCTAATCCAAAGCTAATATGCACAGGTTAAGTTTTTCATTGTTTGTCAAATAAAGACAAAACCTTTCCTTGATCTGAATCAGATTTTTCATAAGAGCCTGCCTGATTAAACTTTCATGAGATTTTTTATATTAAACATAAAGAAAATGTCATATTCTGTTGAGTTATCTGGTGAATGCTACATATCAGCCTGCAATACCTCCTGCAATACCTGGCATATTATCCCTGTTTGTGTCTGGTTTCCAGCATATTCCCATATGGATACTGAACTCAGCCACCCCAACTATCTCGGGTCGGATTACCCACAAGCCCTTACTCCCACCTCACCGAGCAGATTTTCTCCCGTTTTGCATGGCATGATGGGAGATGATGATATCCCTAGGTAAACATTGAACCTACAGTTAAAGATTTTCATGTTCGCTTGATTGATTATTGATATTAGCAGCAGCAGTAGTGGATCTAACGGTATTGGTTTGGTTTAATGCTGTGAATAGTATTACTGTTGATAACTTGACATGACTGTCCCCCTCTCGTTCATCGCTCCAGGGAGCCTCGTAGAGTTTTGATCCACAGAGGCTCCACAGGCCTGGGATTCAACATTGTTGGAGGAGAGGATGGCGAGGGGATCTTCATCTCTTTCATCCTGGCAGGGGGGCCAGCCGACCTCAGTGGAGAGCTGCACAAGGGCGATCAGATCCTCAGCGTAAAGACATTTTTATCTTTACAAAGCTCTCATATATATTGCATTCTGTAGTGGCACAACAGTTGTTAATGGTCATGGTGTGTGTGTGTGTGTGTCAGGTGAACGGCGTGGACCTGCGTATGGCCACACATGAACAGGCAGCCGCAGCGCTGAAGAACGCGGGCCAGACAGTTACCATCATCGCTCAGTACAGACCCGACGGTAAAGCCATAACTGTAACAGTTAGCAAAACAACTCATTTCAAATGAATATCTAATATCTGAAAAGGGGTTTTAGGGTTTCTCCTGCCTCAGAATGGAACAATAAGAATGATCGATCCATGAACAGTTAGGCCCTGCTGAATAATTTAGAATGAAAAACTCTTTTTTTCTGCTTGTTTTTGAATTGCCTTCTTTTCTGAGAAATTCTCAGTCATCTTTTTTGCTTTGGAGAGTGTCATTTGGGGCCCAGCAAAACATTTATTTTATTTATTATGTTTTTATTTATTTATCAAAATTATTACATATTCCCAACTGGGTTATTTTTTTGTGCCACAGCAAGTTAAGTGTGCAAATTTTTAATTTGGAAGATGAGCGCACTGGTTGATTTGTACATAAAATCGAGGTATCCAGAATATAACGATAAAGGTATAAAGAATTAAGACTGCATCCCGATCTCTTATAAATGTGTGTGCTGATGTGTCTGAATGAGACCTTTATATGTCTGTATTTCTGTGTTTCAGAATACAGCCGCTTTGAGGCCAAGATTCACGATTTGAGGGAACAGTTGATGAACAGCAGCATGGGTTCTGGAACCACGACGCTAAGGAGCAACGCTAAGAGAGGCTTCTACATCAGGTCTCACACACCGGGCAGAAACAGAATCACTGCTGTGTAATATATAGACACGGATATTACTGTGGTTCAAAGAGAAGGCACTTAAGTTCATGTAAACCACTGATCTCCACTGTAACATAAGCCTGGTTTAATTTAACTCAATTCAAGTGTCTTTTGTGATAGAATGATTCTTGGCGGATTTTGAAGATTATCGTTGTTTTTTTAATTAATTTGAATTACCTTGTTGAAAAAACATCTAATCCATCTTAATTTTCCACACTAGTAGCCAACATTATTGAAAATTTTATTCAACATTATTAGTTGGTTGTTCTGCACTTACAATGTTGTAGTCATAGAAAGGCGTTTTTTTTTAGCAAAGTCATCTGCTAAGTGCCAGCCGACGTTTTCAAATTTCATGTAATTTTCAGTCGAAAAATTGTGTCTTCATACAGCTGAAATGCTGGGCTTTGAGATTGAGAGTATGAATCAAAGTCACATAAGGGAATTTTCCTTTTTTTTTTTTTTTGTACAATTAGAGTACAACTTTGTTGAATTGTACTGATGTTGTGTCAACAAACTATGCAGAGACCATAATTGCCTAAGTAGTACTGCACTGCAGCCAATCCTAAGCTCCAAAGGTCAGAGAAGTTCCAACACATGTCTTAGCTTATGCTGTCCATGGAAACATTTAATATGTGGCAATGTTGAGCCAAAATCTAGTTTACAATGTCCAACAAAAACTGAAGACACCATGTACCACAGTAACACTCATTTTGGCTTCATGATCATCTAACAGATTCTAAGCTTTCACCACCACAAACTAATCACATCTGCAAGTGATGTCACTGCATTACTGTTTGTACTTTACACAAACAGCTGTTTAAACCATCAGCACATGTGAGGGTAAAGTGGACAACTGTTCCAAAGCATCATCAATCATCCCATGCACATCTGACTATTTCTGCGTTGAGTAAATACAATGAGATGTTTCAGACGCTCCAAACCAAAGCCATTCAAACCGACCAACTAGTGAGACAGCACATGAAGATGTGACATACTGACTGAGGTTAATGAAAATAATGTTGTAGAGAGATGAATGCAATATATAAACTATGTTGATATAAAATAACCCCAGTCTGTGCTGCCAAACAGGCCCTTATTGCTCAGTGAGCAAACATCCAATTGCCAAACCATACCTCATCGCACACTCACGCAAACTGTAGTTAACAACTAAATCAATTTCTAAAAAAATGTCAACAACTGGAACAACTAACTGATAGCAGGATTAAAGTATCAGAATTCTTCACAGTGGGGTTTTTCTTGGGATCTTTTCTCAGGCTATCATTTAGTGTGACCTGCCGTTCTGAATAGTTGCTTCACAGGAGCAGCCTTCACATGCAAAGCATGGTGAAATAAAAGTTCTGAATCTCACGGACACTGAAAATGCAACTGTTAGACGGTGAACCTTCCAGCTATTATTTAGCAAAATTCACATCGGTTTAAGATTCGTGTTTAAACGAAAAACACGACTTGCACAAATGGAAAGTCAACACTTCAATATCAATGCAAAATGGTGCAGAATTTCCTCTCTGCACAGAACAACCTGCATTGCTCAGTGCACCCTCTGGTGGCCGAGCACAGTAATGCAATTTCAGCAATGTGCCCTGTTTTCTTTGCTTCTCTAAATCTCGACTTTCACAGTAAAATCTAGCAAAAGCAACATTCTTCATGTCTGATCACATCTTTATGATTCGGGGAACAAAAAGTATAAAAATAACTACACAATGAATTTCTAATTAATACGTTTAGAATGTTGGTCCATCTGTTGTTACCCATGACTTTCTATTTTGGAAAAGCCTTAGTAGAAATGGCATCTTATGTTTGGATATAATGCTTTAAGAAGAGCCACAACAAGCAGTATATATACACATTGTGTGAGGAATTCAGACATTGCGAAACCTTTTTTGTAAATAAACAAAATGCAAGTAGGCCGTTTCTATTAAGCGACTGGTTTGAATCCTTTCATTAGGGCTCTTTTTGACTACGATAAGACTGCAGACTGTGGCTTCCTAAGTCAAGCGCTGGGCTTCAAATTTGGGGATGTGCTGCATGTGTTGGACTGCGGCGATGAGGAGTGGTGGCAGGCCCGTAAGGTCAGCCCCCAGAATGAGGCTGAGGAGGTCGGCTTCATCCCCAGCAAGCACAGGTCAGACAAACTGTGAGTGAGCATGGGTGGTAGTTACTGAACACCACAATTCAACTAAGGAGATAAATAGATATAGATAAGTTATTCCATTATTTATCAAGCTAAATGTAAGTCAAGAAAAACATTAAGTAGCTTGTTAATCATTGCTGTTCTATGTGCAAAGGGTAACGGTTGGGTTCTTGCTCCTCATCTCTACAGGGTTGAAAGAAAAGACTGGTCTCGTGCCAGCACCAAAGAGAGAGTAAGTTTCTTCACCAGAGCTGTCTGAGTGAGGCTGGTTGTCTCAGACCGTTTCACACCCTTTAAACCTCTGCTGTCCTCTCTGTTTCAGGACCACGGTCGAGACACTTTGAGCACTCAAGGTAATTACACTGAAATATAAATGTACCATCGACAATGTAAACTAGCATTTATACATGTTGCTGCAGTGATGGAAGGCAAAACACAGAAACACGATTTGCTGACACATGCAAAAACCATGTCTTAATATTATATTTGCACATACTTAATAAAAATACATGTAAATAGCAAGTATTTAAATGATCGTGATTTGCGTTAAAGTGAGTAGATAAACAGCCAAATTTAAGGTGCAAATAGCATCCTGCCAATGTGCAACTGTGCAACGTGAAGACAGGCGCTCCTCATTCCCATTTTCTTGCAGACTGTGATCCAAAGCACACCCAACCTCCAACAGTGTCACGTGTTTAGTTCTCTTGTCAGCAATGATTTGTATGTGTTCACTGTGGCCTTTGAAACACAATCATTATGCACACAGATACACATGCGGAAAGAAAATCCTAAATGTCATGTATAATTGAAATGTGGCTTAATGCCTCTATGTTCTGTCACCAGGAAGAGATAAAACCTCACATAGTTATGAGACAGTCACCCAAGTGGAAGGTAACGCCATGAAGAAAGTCGGTTATTCAAAGTTTTTGCGTATCTAGTTTCATTTTTGTTTTTTGTTCCCATTGGTGAAAGCTCTTTCCCCTCTCTCTAGTTCATTATGCGAGGCCCATCATCATTCTGGGCCCTGTGAAAGACAGGATAAATGATGACCTGTTGTCTGAGTTTCCTGATAAGTTTGGATCATGTGTCCCACGTAAGTAATTAGGCTGCCAGTCCTGCTTTTTTATGTGATGTCACTGCTGCCACCTGCAGTCATTTTAGGGTGAAGGCTGCATAATACGTGTGCCTCAGAAAAGCCATTGATCAAAATAAAAGGGATTAAAGAGGTTCATAGTGGTGCAAGTGCTTGTATTGTTGTATTTGTTTATTTATTCATTTCATCTGACAGACACCACACGGCCCAAGAGGGAGTATGAGGTGGACGGGCGAGACTACCACTTTGTGTCGTCAAGGGAACAGATGGAGAAGGACATCCAGAGCCATCGGTTCATTGAGGCGGGCCAGTACAACAGTCACCTGTATGGCACCAGTGTTCAGAGTGTCCGTGAGGTGGCTGAGCAGGTGCGCAGCAGCATGTTACGCCACAAAATAAGAATTAATAGCCATGACTCAGGGCTGTGCACATTAAGTGTACAATATACTGTATATTGTTTACTTATTATGAAAATGTATATCATTTGAGATTTTGGATAACATTATATCGTGATAATGGCATAAGTGCCTTGGGTTAAAGTGCTCTATAGCATCAGATTGTTGTAGCTGCTCTAATATTTACCAATACTCACAATCTCGATCAGTAAATCAGCATTACTAATGAATATTTATCAAAAATCTCATTGTGTTCATATTTTTTCTAGTACCAATAGCAATCACTACAATGTTGTTGTGGTACAGGTATAATATCAAGGTATATGGTCAGAAAATGTTATGATATTTGATGTTTTTGCTCAGTCTTTGCATTTATGAAGAGCTTTTGCGGAGAAAAATCCTGATAAATTCAGTGTACCATGATGAAAAAACCTGTGATATTATTTTGAGGCTATATGGCCCAACAATGATTCTTTAAAGGGTTTTTTTCAGTCCTTTTTACTTTCCTGGCTTAATTAATCTCTTTGATTACCAACTAATGGGAATGAATGATATTGGATTTTTGAAATGTCTAATTTTGAGCATTTGCCACTGCTGATACCTATATATGAGAGTCATTTTTTTCCATAATGGCAAACATCAAGTCTGTCCTGTCTTGAAATGAACGTATTATTATGTCTAACCTTGTAATGATGGCCGATTGGCAGGTGCAGACATAAAAATTTTCGAGATGTACACAATCACTGGGTGGAATAAGAAAAACATATCATTCCTTGCTAATGCTGATATTTTATTGAGAAACATTTATCCGTTTGATACCAATGAAATGACAAGGTTTTTGTACATTCCAATTAATTAATTTTTTATATTACAATTATACGGTAAGGTAGAGGAATGTTATTTCAATAAGATGAATTTAGAAGTGATTCAAAATTCTTTTTCAGTTGTTTACTCAAAATGTTTTCGAAACGCAGCGCCACATCAGAGAAAAATGGAAATTGCTTAATTAAGTCATCACTACATTAACACGCTGCGTTTGTGCACGAGTAGCAGGGGAAACACTGCATCCTGGACGTGTCAGCCAACGCTGTGCGTAGACTACAAGCGGCTCAGCTTCATCCCATCGCCATCTTCGTCCGGCCCAAGTCGCTGGAGAATGTTCTGTACGTACACTGCCAGTCTTCTCCACACTGAACTTGCTGCATGTGATGACGTTTTGTTTTCTGATGACGATTTTGTGCCACGATGTTGACAGAGAGATTAACACTCGCCTGACCGAGGAGCAGGCCAGGAAAGGAATGGACCGAGCCCTTAAACTAGAACAGGACTTCCTGGAGTGTTTCTCAGGTAAGCACGTGTGTGATGATGTGCAATGTTACACACAGCACGGCAGGTGGTATCCTGCAGCGTCTGCAAACTCTGCACACTTACTCATAGATTTAGGTTTGGCTTATTGCGGCAACAGATGGCAAATGTGAGCTAAGGCACAAATGTTTGCTCTCTAATGTACTCATAATCTGTTTGATTTAGGCTGGTGAGCATCAGAATCCTCCAATTCATGATTACAGAGCGTTTTAGATTTCATTGCTGGTGCTCAAGTGCACACTTGATAAAATGTCCAATTAACTTTTTTTTCCCTCTGCACCAACAAAAGTAAATGAAAAAAAAAAAAAAAAGCCTCCCCCACAAAAATCGACTTGAGTTGTCTGTGTTCCAGCCAGAGCTGAATAAACTACATGAATGCATGAACGCCGTCTGGGAGTCCTTGGGGCACTATAAGTTTTTGAGACACATTTGGGGCAAATCACAGACAGAATGTGAAAGCTAGGTTTCCTCACAAATCCATGGCTGTCTGCAATTCATAGCAAATCTGGAGCAGCTGTTGTCTGTGACATTTTATAAATCGCTGAAAAAATATGTGTAAGACTATATAAATATGTGTCAGACATAGAAATATATGCAAAATGAAAACAATATATGTTGTTTCACAGAATGTTGACAATGCCAGTAAATCGTAAAATTGTATTCAAAATTCATTATTCCTCACAATGATAAACATCATGTTTTCCTATCTCTCTCTCCACCCCTTATGATTCCATTTTTTCTGCTTCTCTGTCTCGCCCCCCCCCCACCGCACATCCTGCAGCTGTTGTGGAAGGGGACAGCTTTGAGGAGGTCTATCACAAAGTAAAGACAGTGATCGAGGAGCAATCAGGGCCTTATATCTGGATCCCCACCCGGGAGAGGCTGTGATGCTGCACCCGCACGACCGCACCATCCTCACAGCCCGTCACCCCACACTGCCCACCTTCACCCTCACAACCAAGCCACCCTCGCCTGCCTGTCAGTCCTCCAGCTAAGTCAAGGCTTAGGCAATCACTGAGAGGCAGAAAGCATATTGAGGCAAACACAGGAAGTGACACAACGGGGCAATGAACAATACCAAAAAAGACTCTGAGACAGATATGAACAAGGTAATGAGTAATTAGACTGAATGAGGCTAAGAGAAAAGAGAAAATCAGTATTCGACTTTAATGAGAGTTTGCTCACACTCACCATTTAAATGCATCTTGGCCACAAGATACAGCTGTGACTGCATCCAAAAGTGGGGACACACATTATTTAGCGCTGCTGAACAACTTAGTGTGTAACCTGTGTTTCTTCCTGTTTAGATGCAGTCGCACTTTCTCAACAGATAGGTAGGAAAGCTAATCAAAAGTGAATATCTGAGGGATTTTAGAGCCACATTGGCGCCAGTTGTGCGAAAAGCAGTGCACATCGTCCGGATCTCAAGGCAGTCTGGATATACGCGGTCTGAGCAGGGCTTAAAACAGAGGCAGAGGGTGACCTAGCAGGGAAGGAGCTCACCCTGGCCACCTCTTCTCAAGCCCCAGTCCCCACTGATCACCTCCACGCACCTGTGTCTGAGACTAAGGTGCCCAAAATGACACTGGCCCCTCTTTTTTATCTTATCACCTCTTGGCTTTCTCTCCTCCTCCTCCTCCTCCTGTCAGCTCTGCCTTGTTTCATGACAGGAAAGGGGAAGGGCTGAGATCGAGGCGCTCAGTACACACTGGGTCCCTCTCGAAGAGGAGTCTGTTCTGGAAAGAGAGTGCGTATTCTTGTGAATCTCCTCTTGGTTATTAGCGTGAACACAGAACAACACCTCAGTGACTGAGACTTACATTTCCTTAATCACTCCATGTTGACTATTGCGAGGCATTATTTAAAGGCAGTTCAAATAATACTGACTAAAATGAAGAAAACTCATATGCTGAATTTGTGCATGCATCCTCAGAGACAATGGAGACAAAAATGGTGGAAAAAATCTGACTTAAAAAAAAAAAAAAGGCGAGGAAGTAGGGTGTGTTCTCCTTCTCCGCCTCCCTCTCGTGGAGGAGTTTTTTTAGCATGTCTCGCGAAGGAAGATGAGAAGAAGAGATAAGTTGTGGTCAATATGGAGAGACCAGTCCTGAGCGCAGTAGATGCTCTGACATTTTGCCTCTGCTCTCTTCCACACACACACACGCACACACTCTCACACCTATCCACCGACACACAAACACGCGCGCACGTAGAGTTGTAAACTGAGCTGTAACCTAGCACACTCCTCTACGGGGGGACTGGCTGTTCTGACCTGCGAGTCAGAATCCAGGATGAATGTTATCTCTCTAGGCACAAACAGCAGAGCTGTTAGCTTCATCGCACCATGGGCCAACTCACCGATCACTCTTCCAAAAGAATCCGTCAGCCGCAGACGTACACACTGTTTCCAGTTGCCACAATACAAGCCATGGCGTGTGTGTGTGCCAGTGTGTGTTTCTGTTTGCATTTGGGTGTGGGTGTCTGTGTGTGCGCGTATGTGTGGAAACTACTCTGTTTGGGGTGGGAGGACCAAGTCTTCTTTTATTCTCTCTCTTCCACTTTTTCTCTGCTTCTTTCTCCCTCTTGCCGCAGACGTACACACTGTTTCCAGTTGCCACAATACAAGCCATGGCGTGTGTGTGTGCCAGTGTGTGTTTCTGTTTGCATTTGGGTGTGGGTGTCTGTGTGTGCGCGTATGTGTGGAAACTACTCTGTTTGGGGTGGGAGGACCAAGTCTTCTTTTATTCTCTCTCTTCCACTTTTTCTCTGCTTCTTTCTCCCTCTTGTGTCAACACAAATTAAAGCTAAGTCATTTTAAATAAATAA
>KV751332.1:5017889-5051245 GCA_001698575.1 Mola mola | reverse complement strand
CTTTTTTATGACAGTTTCTAAGGGACTAGGTCTGTAAAAATCAGCATCTCCAAACAATATTCCATTGATTTCTTTGGCTAATATTGCAGTTTGGTTGTTGAATTTACTCACGCTCCCATTTTATTGTTGCAGCAAAAAGCTGAACAGAAATAACTGGATCGCTAATGTAAAGCAGACCTCACACCAGAGCTTCGAACAGACATATTAGACATGTTCCTGTGGGCGTCAGAAACGAATCGAAACGCATGTACAATGCAGCTGTATGTGTGTGTCTGTGTGAACGTGCGTTTGCCGCTTGCGTGAGTGCTGGTGAGAATGAAGTGTGTGTTACATATGAAATATAAATGATACTATAAGGAATCATCTATCCCTTATCAAATCCTCTGGTGGTTATAATGTATAATACATAAATGGGTGGTGTGCATATGTGTGCGTGTGTGTGTGTGTGTGTGTGTGTGTGTGTGTGTGTGTGTGTATGTGTGTGCCAGACTGAGAGAGTGAGACACACACATGAAGGTGTAGTGCAATACTGCTATGATGTTATGCAATGAAGACGGTTCCACGTGTGTCTAAGATCATAAAAAGTTTATAAGTTTGCACTGACAGCATTATATGCTACAGGTACCAGCAGGAAAAGGACAGCGGGTAAAAGCAAAAGGACTTCAAGGTTCTATGAGCATGTGTTTGTATTTACTTATAATTTGTTCTGAATTATAAGCGTGAAGGTGGAAATATTGATGGAAGTAACCATTCATATTTATTGTTTGTTTATTTTTACTCACTTGCCTCTCTCGGGTCTTGGTAGAACAGCTGAAGCTTGTGAGTGACAAGTATCAGTTTCTGTTCTTGTTATTTAATTATAACGGTCACCAGTTCCATCTCAAGTCTGTATATTTTTGTATTTTTTTTTTTTTTTCTTCTCCACACTGAGAGAGCTTTTTTGGGTCTTGGCCAGAGATGCTGTAAATATCACAGAGATTTTGGTTGTGGCTGAGTCTAAAGCCACGCACAGTGCCGAATTGATGCAAGTACACAATTCATCAGTGCCACAGCCCAGTTAAACTGCTCAAAACACATAAAAACAACACCTACACACACACACACATACATACACATGCATACACACAGGAAGATACCAGCACATCCACACATCCATTTACATTTACATTTGTGAGAGAATCACAGAAACAACAACACATGCATCCATGAATGGAATATGTTTTCAATTTCTTTATTTGAGGGTTCAGTGTATTTCTTAATATCTCTCTCTCTCAGCCATCCGTATCATAGTGTGATATTCCTTATAAAAATATATGAATTTTTACAAAAAAAAAGACTGATTACAGAGTTACAACAAAGTCAACTGATGCAGAAAAATCTATTTAACAATGACAATATCAAGCAAAATAAAATGTTCCAGTTCACTGAAGCGCTTGTTGTAAATTAGCTATAAAATAATAAAACTAATTTAAAAATGCTTTCTGAAAATTGACTCGGCCTTGTTTTTTCCTTTTAACTTGTCCATGTTGATGACTTGATGCGCCAGTATACAACCAGGGGATGGCACTCACTCTCCATTTTCAGCCACTTCCAAAGCCCTCACAGCTGCATTTTGGCTTTTATTCACCAGGTTGCTTCTCCTCCTCCTCCTCCTTTCCTCTCATCGGGGGAACCATTTTGTCTTTAGAAGAGCACGCAGTGAGGACTTTTTCATTTGAGTGTATACAAGTGCATAATATGTGACCACACACACACATTAATTTCTATTATGTAAGGGGGTGATAACCCAATGGATTTCCTATGTCCAGTATTCCAAGACAAACAAACTGAACAAATTAGCCCCATATTAAGCACAAAATAGAACATTTGACCTGTTGTTTAATTTCTGCACACAAGCACAAGTCAAATTTGATTTTTCATGCTTTATGGTTATATAAGGATAAAAACCACCATAAATTAGAAAGTGTCTTTTATGATTTCAAATGTATAGAATTACATACCAGTCCTTTAAAATCATGCAATGACCTCAAAAAACAAACTTTTAAAACCTCAAATCCAGACTCATGTAGCACTCTAACATGCCAACTAATGTGAATAAAGGCAACTTCTAACTGACAGCTACGCGGTGATATTCCACAATGCTGCAAATCCAATAACAAAACAGTATTAATTTGCATGTGGCCTCTACCTGTAGCTTCAGTTACAGCCTGATAAGCTCAGCTTTAGCCAGAAAAACATTAGCATCAAACAATTATTGTATGTGTACATCCGGTACATGTTACAGTTTTTGTCATTGTCCCAGTGCAATAAACAGCCACATTTAAATGTTATTTACCAGTTTAAAAGAAATGTGAGTTCAGCATCATATCGCATGTTTTTACTCAGTAAAAGGTTTCAAGTCTGTGACAACAGGGGCCCAAAATATTTACATGATCGACAAATATTGGCACATCCACAGAAAACAAGTGACGTTTCAAGCTCTTCAAATCCAAAGTACATACAAATACAAAAGATGCCATATTTAAAGTACCCAGTGTGTCTCATGGTAATCACAGGATGACAGTGGACAAATGTAACGTATGCATTTAAAATAATTTCACAATATCAGTGATATCTTCTGTGGTACACTCATTATTTGTCACAATATGTACACATGCGTTACACACATACCTATAATATCTACATCCATACAGAAGTGTTAGGGTTAGGAGAGGCTTTGGAGAGGCTTTTTTGTCCCCTCATGTTGCAACCTAGAGGCCATAGAGTCTCAACTTCAAGTCACTTGTGATATTACTTTAAAAAAATCACCACAGCTAGTTAATTAGCATGCTTATTTCAGTGGCTATCCAAATAACAATATAGACATTTTGAGCATAGCATCACAATGGTAACTACTTCCCATATTGATAAGGTTAGTTCATGTTTTAATGTTTTAAATTGAAATATTGGCTGAATCTTACAAATTATTTCTTTAGCAATGCCGTTAAGAAAACTCCAACAAACTTTTGCTTGGCAGCCCAATGTTATCTCCCGTCCCCATGTAAATCCCAAAAGAAGACATCATGCACTGTGTGTCTGGCAGAATTTGCTTTGGAATATGTATGAAACGATGTACAAACTCTACATGGAGCCTTGGGTTTCAGTATTTCACTCTGTGTATATGCCATAGCTTTACTGAAGAGCCTAGATAAGGTCAGACAGTGTGAAATGAGATTATTTTACCACCTTTAAACCTGCTTAAGGGCGAAATGTGTAGGTTAAGGGGGTTAAATGAATGGAGTGGAAAAAAAAAATTCTCTGCCATTTTTCCATTTTCTCAACTTGTTCAGGATTAAGGGAGGCTAAATAAGTCACTCCTGAAACATCAATTGCCTGCTCTCTGCTGCATTACCAACTGAAAATGATAGAAAGGATTTTGACAGAGAGAGGAGGGGACATCCATCAAGGGTCATAAACAGGATTTATATCTGCAAAATGGTGTATATCAAAGGCCTAAAAGCAATTCAGTTTCTCCAGTCCACACGTCTACTGTTGTTCTTCTATCAAGCATAAACAGACCTTCACATTTTGTGCGTCTACCCACAAGGTGGTGGAAGAAAACACAGTCGGATTTGAGAGCAAGACAGATCCCGGATTATAGAAAAATTTGCCAAGGTAATGTGGTTGCTTCAAAATGAGAGCTTGAAATTCCTTCTGATAATGTAACAGACCCACAGTCTTTTATCATTAAAGTGATTCAAGTTTTGGAAGTACTACAAAGGGATGTCACAGATGTCCCCACAATCAAATATCTCAGTTTACTGCTAGTCATTTAGGACAAAGGACAAATGACAAATGAAGACTACCAAATGGGATAATTAAATCAAGCCAGTTATAAGGATCAAATTCCACTCTAAACATGATGAAATAGGGATGCTGGCGGAGTGAAATTAGCGTGATAATTGTCGAAAAGTTCGATTGCACAAATCTTAGCAAGATCAAGGTGATAACGATCGCGCGTTGCAAGTCCTATTACTGTATCAGTGTGAATGACAATGAGTAATACCTCTTTATGGCTGCTGCTGGGACGCGGGGATTGCAGCGATGGGGACGGGTTTGGATGAAAGAGCAGCTGACATGTGGCTTATGAGCACTGGAAAGAGAGTTATTTCAAAGCATTCAAAGCAACTTCAGATCTGCTCATGCACCTCTGTAGAGGAAACCAGTAAAGAATTTCAGGACACCATAGACTTTCATGTGGCGCCATGCCAATAAAATCACTGGGCTTGAAGTCACACCAGCTCACAAAGTGTTTCAAGCAATGTTGCTCAGTTAACCCTGAACCTTCACTTTTAGACCTGACTTGCTTAGCAATATATAGCTCAGATCCACCAAGCGGTACTCTTTATTTTGGTTCGGCACTGTTGCGTTTCCATTGTCAAAGCTAACCATACCGTGCCTGTTTTGTCACGCTTCGCTTGGCGTACCAGCCAGAGCTAAACCGTTGTGTAAAGAGGGGGGCTAAATCCACTGCAGTCGGCTGACACAGTTGACAGTTGGTTGACACAATTGTCACTTCCCTGCAATGGTTAGGCCGTGTTTCTGCTCCCAGCGTGCAGCGTTTTGGTTGTTTGTCTTTATTAGAGGGATACACTGTATCGCGTTTCCATGGTGTCACACTACTTACGGAGCTGGCAGGGTCCGGCTACCCCGCCCACAAGGAAATGGTTGCCAGTTGAAACACACGCCTGTAATGAGCTTACAGGTCCCGAGTGTGCCGTATCAAATTGAACTGAACCGTACCGGTCTGTGGAAATGTGGCTTATGTACATACTGTATGAGCCCTGGTGCACATAAAAGATCTTTGTTAAGGGGATCAATGCCGAAATTAATAACAAAATATCTCTCTAGCTGTCCATATGATGAGATAGCAGATGGGTGAGTGTCTGTATTCTTCTGTAAAGATTGAATTTTCTGGTCAGGGTAAACGCATTCCTCTCAATCTAGGATGATTACACAGCAGACATATTTTTCATTCCAAAGTTAAAGTCTTCACCAAGACAGTGACATCCGTCTACCAAACATTTTGGACTCAAACAGCAGGTTAACTGTCCATGTTCATATCTAATAATAATTTTTGGCTTGCACAAGGTACCAGCTGGCACCAACCAAACTGTTTGTGTTGGACACCTTCAGTTAAACCCTTTTGTTTATATGTTTTGCTGCACTAGTAAATCTAGACGACGTCACGAATGCTGCTTCACCACTCGGTTTATGAATGTATCACAAAGATAAGATGACTCAACCTCAGGTTGGTTTTGCAGCTGGTTGTGGCGCAAGAGGATGCTGCTTTATGTGGTCTGTAAAGAACTGCCTTCTTTGTGTTTCTAGACCAAGATTATACAGACTCATGTGGTTTTGTGCCAGAGCTCTCAGAATGATGTTGGATTAAACCTAATGGGCTCCTCTGCCTATTTCTAACACTTAAAGACTTACTATTATGAAGTGTCTGAAAATACCACATCGTAGGCAAACCTGCCACAGAAGAAATTTCTGTGCTTGAATGCATATGAGAAAGAAATTCAATGGAAACTATTGTGAGAAGTGGTTTGGCAATGTTTACTTCTGTGAAAAGAAAAAAATACCACCTGCCCTTTCTGCTAATTAAAACAGGGCACGTTGACTTCAAAGGAGAGTTACCTTCTGCAAGACACATTAGCCAACCTTGAAAATAATCAAAATGACAAATAGCAAAAATTTTGGTCTTGCACAATGAGGTTTCAATGATTGAATGACAGCAATTTTTTAAAAACACATCCCACTGCAGTCACTGTTCTAGCTGCATCTGCAATGACAGAGCTTAACCAGCTAAGGCCCTGGGCAAACGTACACTTTTACTTTCGACGAGCAAGAATGACATTAAACATCAACGCTAAGATGATGGAATATAGGAGCGCGCCAACGAAAGAATTTTAGGATTTTAAAATGTCCTGGCAAATATGTGCATGCACCTATATGAAATAATGCACAACATACCAAATACACTTTACGTAAGGAAGCCTTGAGGGTTGATCAGTTTTGGAACCCTAGTTGTTGATACATAATTTTGTAGATCAATCAAGTGGATGATGAGAAAGTTTTAACTTTTCTGGTAAAACTGGGATCCATCCTCTGAGCATCATGACGGCCATTTTAGAGCATTTTGCTACAAAAAGATAAAAACAAACTGTAATTTTAACAAATGATAATTTGGATCCACAAAATTGTCAATGTGCTGGGCCATCTGGGGACCATCAATGTGAGTACAATACATTCAATTCTCAATGTGGACAAAAACAGACCCAAATTGCAGTCGCAATACAGTACCACAGCTGTGCCTGAAATTTTAACTCACTTTTGTCTTCCTTCACTGTCTTATTTCTTGCATAGGAGTCTTGTAGAGACCCACTCAAATCTCCCGCAGTTGTGTCATCTCACAAGCTTTCAAAAGGTGTCACAAAGAGTAAAACTGGGATGACATTCAGTTGTCACAGCCTCAACAAAAGGAAATGTAGTGTGCACCAACAGCTGACAATAGTTTGCTCGCATTGGTAGGTCATAACAATTCTCTTCCGTTGTACACTCAAGGGGTTCTTCATCTTCTAGTCTAAGTGTGACAATGAAAAATGGTACCTCCCTAGGACATTTCTCAGTCAGGTTTGAAGAACAATAGTTTTTATTGATGCTTCTAATGTAACTTCCAGTGCTGGAAGTGAGAACCTGATAAAAGCATATAAAGAAGAATTTCAGTATACTGTGTACAGTACATGTGACACCTTTGGTGAGTTGAAAATCCGTTAGTATCTTGTGCATGCCGTTCTGAGTGGATCATGAGCGTTACACCACCCATGGTGACATCAATGGGATGAATCAATTAAATGTAACTCAGAGCATTATCCAATTATTCGGCTTTACTGTGGGTATTTTGATCTACTTTAATGTGTTTGAAAATCCAGAGAAAAAGAAAGAGTGGCCTCATCTTGCCAGAATTAAACACTGGCCTGGCCTTGTTAGTAACCATGAATTGCTAATGTCTTATTTACATTTTGTCATTTAAACTTAAAATTTGCATTTTCTCTTATTTATGCCACTGTATTTCCCAGATCTTCTTCAAAAGTGATTTAATTCAGTTTCCCTTGTGGAAAACACTCTTCAATTAAATGAGAAAATAGGCTGTGCTGCAACGCTGATGTAATGAATCAGTAATGCTATGGTTCTCATTAAAGTATGCAGGGTTCAGATGATTACTTGCAGAAAAATGTGTGCATTTTATAGAGAGCTGTCATAAAATAAGCACATTTAAAGTGGTCAGTGAGGTGGCAAATGCGTGGCAAGCAATTTCTAATGCATGCCATTCTAATTATGCAAAATTTCTGTTCTCTTATCAGACTGTGAGGAAACGGATAGTCTTATCTGCAAAAGGCCTAATGGCAGCAAGGTTGCATCATAGTTTTGTGATGTTCTGAGTTGTTCTATCTACATTTTGCACATTTCAGTGTCTTTAACATCAGCTTTAATATGCTTTAATATGTTCAAATCTCCTGTGTTCGTTATCAGGCCAGCAGAGGTGTCCTTGGAGGTCTGTATCCTTCAGTGTGACTGCTCTGTGGTTCCGAATTGTAAATGTGGAGAGTCGGACTCATAATATTTTTGATAAAACATTTCAGCAAATACATATTTGAGATGGATCACCATAAGAAATGTGTACACAATCTGACTACTTACCCGTGAGTTAGAATCTGGCCAAGACTGGGACACACAGTACCTGACTCTGAGGGACTAAACTGTTCATATTGCCACCAGCAGCCTGCGGGTTTTATCTATAAGACAATATGCCTAAACAACATGCCACTACTTGTAGATATGAAGAACTTAATTATTGTTTTTGAGTCAAAGAAGTACTCTAAATGACACCGGAAGTTGTGCTATTTTGTTGACAAAATAAAAGAACAGTCGAGAGTGGTTCACTTGAAACAACGTCTTCCATGTGGAAGGAAAAGAGGATGCCCCATTTAGATTAGACACCCAATAAATAAGTACTGGCTAGGTAAAGCTTGGTCTGGATAAGAGCAATCAAATGTAAAAAGAATTTTGCAGAAGAGTACAGTAAGTGTACACCTTATTAAAGTGGCCTAATTAGAACATTTTGCCAGCATAAAACGTTTTAGAAGCACAAGAGTCCAGTGGAGTTGGGAAAGCCATCTCTAAATTATATGGGCCTAAACAATGGCTTTGTCCAAATGACAGGATAGTGTGTGCTCATGTCAGACACATGGACTGTGGGAGAGACGGCAGAGCACTATTGTTCCCTTGTCACATAGGGCATCTAGTCTGAATGATGTACTCTGAACCACCTTCCTAATATTGTACAGGTCCTTCTCATTCAACCAAAAGAGCTCTCACCTGCCAGGAAATAAAAAGGAGACCTGGAGGGGTGTCCTGTGGTACCTTGGGCTGGAGTGGGGTGGGGTGCCTTTGTCTATGGTTCACATATGTCCTGCGTGGGGGGTTGTCCCGCCATTGGGAGTGGCATTTCTGTAAGGGGATGTGCTTGATCTGCAATAATCTTTAATTGAGGGGTGTGTGTCAACGTAGGATCAACATTATTGGCAGGACCCACAGTTTCCCAGCAGAACATTGCATTAGAATGTGACGATCACTGTTATTGTCTTCACTTGGATGCCGCTGCAGACTAGTTTATGGTTCCTATGCAACATGTATTCAGTTATGATAAACAGAGTAGCATTAAGGGACAGCTAATTTGATGGCGTTTTTTTTTTTTTTATATAAACATGGCTCGTAAACACAGTAAGACTGTTTGTGTTTCTAGCCTACAAAATCAAGAGATTTCGCTTTCAAAAGCAGAGCAGTCTCTTGAAACCTCAATATAGGACGTCTACCGCTCTTTGGTTAGTATGGCTCTTATTTGGAAGGTTCCGTCCGGAAACTCTGAAGTGTAATCACGTGCGCTTGACCCCGCTGTTATGGAAACGGGTGTGGGCGGGGCTTGTTGGTGCCTTCCGCTCCGTGTGTGATGCCGTGTTGAAAAGCTCAGTGGGCAGCTTTTAGTCCTCACGCGTTACTCCAGCGCACAACTTTGTGTATCCACCGAGCGACCGGACCGCGGACTTATCCAGAGACTTGTCCCTCTGCTTCAGGCTAGTCTCGAGTGTTAACCTAGGCCAGGCTAGACGCGTCTCGCGCAACATCCCTGCCACCTTTTTGTGGATTTTTTTTCTCTCCCTCCACTCACATATCCTCGTGCCTCAGGAGTAAGAAAGAAAAAGGGGAAACAAAACGCATTTTGACGAGTGGTTCTCGCGAACGTGAGAGCAAAATGTGGAGGTAATAATGAGCCGGCTGATAATGAGGCTTAGCCCTGCCTGGAACAGATGCAGCACGGTGCCCGGGGTGCGGATTGAGCCCGCTCGGTCATTGAGCCGGAGGGGAGATTTGGGGAGAAGTCTTGCGGAGCACAAAGAGCGCATCAAAGCCGAGCGGGACACAAGTTTGAGCCATGCACCTCCTGTGCTGACAGAGGACTGAGGTGGGGCGAGAAGAGTCGTGGTTTGTTTATTGATTGCTGTTTTGCGGCCAGACTTTTGCCACCACACAAAGTTGGGACCACTGAAAGAAGTTTCCAGTCCGTCTGCATAACACTTGACTGATACTGAGCCAGTGTTATGATCACACAGTGCTGAAGTCCACTCCAACTGGTCTGCTGTCAGTGAGTGTGCACTTTATTTTAAAATAATCAGAGGCCGAACAGTTTCTTACCATTTGGCAGCAACACCATGGAGCTGACATACTGGGGCATCGTCCTGCTGGGGTACATCTGGGCTCTCCTGGCTTATGCAGAGGAAGGTAAGTCTAGGAGTTTTCCCTCTAATGCTGCCTACTTGTTTTCTGTGGTTGCATGGCTGAGTGAGATGGCCACTTAGTGTTATGTCTTGTTCCTTTCCAAAGGAAGTGCAGCGCAACCACAACTTAAAAGCATGCAACACAATGGCACGACGGGCCTAAACAAAATCATGTTCTCCCTCTTCTTGCAGTGGGTTGTAAGCCCTTGTTGAGAGGGAGTCATCCACAACAAAAAACATTGCTTTGCCCTCTTTTAATTCAAAGGAAAGCAATTTCTAAGTCCTAGTCACTGTTAGTTTTCACCCGCAAGTCATCAAAAGATCCCCGGCTGCACCCGAGGGACCCTTAACCAATTCACCCCAAAATCAATAAAACATTTGGCACATTGAGGCTAATACAGGGCTAATGTGATTTCTTTGGGTAAATGTTGAGAGCTTTGAGGAGAAACATACTGGATCCAATATATTTGTACTTTATATTTGTTTCAGGCAATCTCTTTGACAATAATGAGTAAATTTTCCTGAAATAGCTTTGAGAGCCCAATAGGGAGACCAGTGAGACAGCTTTGAAATGAGCCGTCCCAATGCAGGAGAACATAAGGGTTTCGATGTCTGGTTAGTGGTGAGTCGAGATCAGGACCATCAGCATAACAACAGGACCAGTTACTGGGTAATTTGTTGAATACAGAGGGGGAGCCGTGAACCACATTGACACAGCTGACTACAAAGCCAAGTATTATCTCATTTTTGATCTTGCACAACGTTTCGGTCCTTTTGTTTGGAAATTTCAGCACTTTAGAGTAAACTGTAAAATTTATGTGAGTTTCTTAAGAATGCTGTCGAGACATCTGTTTGTAAAGGCTTTTGATAGAAAAATTGTCTTTGGAAAAACAAGGCCTTTGTTTTTATCAAGGATCAAAGGATGACTGCTTTCCTAAAGAACTGTTGAAGTGCAGGGTTTTTAAAAGAACCTTACAGCTCTGGGTGTGCATGCTGTTGTTGCCCGAGAAGAGTTGAAAATACATTTGACATGAACACAATGAGAACCTTAACAATGAAACTGCAGTCGGTGGTTACTGCAAACAGGAACTCCATGACCATGCATGACCAATCATGTACTGTGGCAGGAACATGAATCTGTCAACTGCCTCTGGTTTGAGCCCGTACACCAGATCCACTGCCACTATATGACCTTTCTAGTAGGACATCTATGGACCCTGTGGCTGCAGTGTGTGTATCGTGCATGGTGTGAGGATGGGTGTTCTAAAGCCTTGGTTTACCACTTGTGCACACACACCCCAAAAGAAAATATTAAATTACCACAGCTACCGAGAGCCTGAATTCTTCCATTCTAGTTTGGGATTTTTCCAGACACTCAGCATTTGTTCAGGGTTCCGGCATTCAGAGGAACTGCTTCTTTTTTGGCTGCAGGTTGCACAACTGGGACGAGACCTCAGACTCAACTCTTGAGTTTCAGTTGTTGATTCTTTTTGTCATGGAGCCCATGCTCAGCAGGGTTTCTGGTGGCAGAACCACGGTGTCCCTTTAAAGGAAATCGACAATGGTCTGGGTCGTCTTGGCTCTGTTTCCACCTTTACTGCCCTTGCAGGTGTAGCAAAGGCTTGATGTGGACAACATACATGTAGTCCAGAGCCAAGATGGGACAAAGCGCTTTGTAGACCGACTCAAGAACATCTGTGCCTTGTGAAGTGTGAACAAGATGTCTGGTGTCTGTGTCTTGGGTAATGGCCCAGTCTTCTGCCAGCACACTCTGGATCAGCCTCCCTCTTGTTCTGCACCTACTAGTGAATTCTTTAATGAACTGATGGGAGAGTAGATGAAGCTTACAGCTGCCAAATCTCTCCTCCTTTTCCAACTAAAGGATAAATGACTCACTTACACACACCACTTGCTCGCTCTGCGCACAGATCCCTCTTCCTTCTGTCTCCAGGAAGATTAAAACACGAACCTCTTGATCAGATAATTACTTTGGCGGGAAATTAATAGCAGGCTTTGGGTGGAAATTAGTAATGTGGATGCACATACATTAATACACACACACACACACACACACACAGAGTGAAATCTAGCGCTCTGTCTCCGCCTGGCCATCCATAGAGAAATATTTCTTGTGCAGAAAAGTACAAACAAAGTCTTAAACTGAAAAGGCAGCTTTTCTCCTGCATTAATAATTCTCCCTATTGTAACCCTACTTGGGTTTTAAAATATATATGACTTTATAAATCTATATATATTCTTCAGACTCTCACACGCAGATTACAGCCGATGAAGTACTCATTTTGTTTTTCTCACTGCCCCTCATTATTCCTTGCACATACAGTTTCTCTCACTGATGGCAAGAAGCAGCCGGTGACAAAAGGACTGCAGTCTTTTCACCTTTTCGCCTCCAAACTCGTCGGCTCCCCCTTATAACTTATTGGACAATGTTCCGCTCGGGTCAGAAGAAATGTTGTGTCTTCATGGCTCAAAGGCATCTTTTTTAAGAGCTAGTGTTATTTAAACAAATCTTTGATCATTTGAGGTGTAGCATTCACTCTTAATAATGACCATCAAGTTTGCATCCTTTAAAGGACAGGCTCAAAATAAATCGCTAGAAGAAATTCTCTACATGTGGACTTCAAAAAGTGCCAGTTATATCTATGATATACCAAATGATATAGAAAGTGTGCCGTAGATATGGAATTTTTTATTTGTTTCATGTATTTATTTCAGGAAAATTCTGATACCAGTGCCTAAAATGGCTCGGAAACACCTCGAAATGCTGGATCGGGTGACAGAAATATGCAGCTCCATGCAGTGATCTTATACTATGTAATTTATTTGCTTTGAAACGAGAGGCATCCTCTACACCTGTATGCATTTTTTAAATACACAAGTTACAGTAAAGCACATACCTTGACACATTAGACACGTTTCATGAATAAATATTTTTCTGATGCACTTTTTTGCGTTTTATTTTTTATCAGCATACCAATTTTTCCAACAAAATGAAAAATACCAAACATTTTTGCAAAGCTTTCTAATATCTTGTGCTTCCACATTTTTAATGAGCCGAATAAAAAGATGCTCAAAGCAGGTGGGTGGAAAAGTACGTGAGGCTCTGGTTGCAAGCGTTCATGGAGAAATGGTTGTCTTTCTGCTGTTGACGTGTGAGTGTCTGCTGAATGTTGCTTTCAAGCACATCCAGTGTTTCTTTAGCAAATTTATTTATGTTGGGCTGGGAGGCTTATATTTGGTACCTATAGTTTTTACAGCACTGTAAATCCTTCTACATACTTCCAACAAGGAGAATATAGTCTGCAGTACGGTATGCTGGGGCAGCTGCCACCTCCTGTACAAATATTCTTTTTACATACTGTGAAACGAGAGAGTATCTGCCGCTGTTGTTTGTTTAGCAGAAGCTTGTCTTGTACTCTTATAGCTTTGGCTGATGGAAGGGGAGTGACGAGCAGTGTTTAACTCCATGTGACACTCTCAAACCCAAAACAAACCCAAAACAACCCCTATGTTTTGGTGTTTCAGTTGGCACAAATGCAGCCCCCTTTTAAAACAACATGATGCATCATCGGCCGAGTGGGAGTAATGAGATAACTATGCGATAACTCCACATTTTCATGAGATTTGCATGAATTAAAACATTATGTGAATTAAAAAAAACATCTCTGTATATATAAAATGTAAAATAAAATCATAAAACCCCACTAAAAGTCTGTTGATTGGAAGTATAGCTGCAACGATCAATTGATTAATAGAAAACTATTTAGGTAAAAGAATAATTGTTTGTCTTGTTTTGAGCAAAATTATTAAACATTTTTTGGTTTCAGCTTCGTAAATTTTTCACTATTTTTCGACAATTTATAGGGTAAATGATTAATAGATTGATTGCGAAAATAACCGTCAGAGTAATCACCTAAAAAGTAATCATTAGTAAAGGTTCGGCAGAAGTAAAAGGGAGACCTGTGCACATCTGTGTGTTCCTGTGCTGCAACCCTCACCAGTCGCTCATACTCAGCCAGTCAAAGAATATAGAACTGAACGATGCTCTTTTTTTTACCTGGTGAAGCCTTGTGAGTGGAAGGTAAAAATTTATATCTAAAAACCCTCAAACGATGAAATTTTAAATTGTCTGCCCGTTTATTCAGTCACCTCCTGACTCCTCTGTGCTATAACCAGCATGATGAATAACATAATGCCTCTCAAACTAAACTAAAACTCACTAAGTGTCTGAAATACAGAAAGGACGGTTTTATCTAAGGGGCCTTACTCGAGCCTCAATCCCTTCTTTAACAGACATGTAGCCTTTTCTTTTGCTACTCTTTCCACGTCCTCTGTCTCCTTGATGTTTAACTGGCTCTATGCTGTTTTCTCTTGCTGACTGTCTCCCCTGCCGTGGCAGTGTGGTTCGTTTCCCAGAAATCCTTTTAAACGGAACCGATTTTTATAAGAAAGGGATTTGCATTTAAAGCAACCTCCCCCCTCTCTGAAAGCCTGTAGCCCATCATCCCCAGTACCTCAATCCGATGATTAGCTTCCTCAACAGTTAAACAGGCATCCGAGTGCCACAAGTACTCTCAATCAGCGCCTCTCTCTCTCTCCCTCTCCCCTCTCCCTTTCGCCGAGGAGGATATATATGGCAGCAGGGAATTGCAGGTGGATGATAGTTTAGCTCACTGAGAGGATACACCCCCAGCCCATACATCCATGTCAGGCATTCACTTTGGAGAGGCAGTCTGTCCTCCACCCACACGCTGCTTTTGCTGAGAGTGGGACACAATGGGGACAGGCTGCAGCAGAGAGGGAATGAGGCCACAGCCTATCAGCCATAAGCACCAAGGAGAATGGCACTTTTAGAGGGCTGGGGGTTTTCTTTGAAGTGAGTCAAGGAGAGATGGGGGGGACTGGCATGAGTCGACGAAATGGAGAGAGCAGAGTGCAGAGGGGGCAAGGAGGGTGCAAGCATGTGCACTTCTGCACACTGCATAATGAGCAAAGTAGGTATATTGCCTATTTGCATTCGGTAATCATACACACCTGGGGCCATATATTCGATTGGCTGAATGTGCGATTATAACAAAGGGATTAAAAAGGCTTTTAATTAGGAGAAAACAACAGAGAGAGAGCTATTTATCTCAGGTCCATCTTTCTCATTTATCTTGTTGTCTAATCACAGCTGTTATATGAAGCATACTGAGCATTGTGTGGAAAAAAAATCTTTTATGACACGCTTCTCCAAGCCATTGTTGTCTTGTGCCTTTCGATATTTTTGCCATTCAAAAATAGAATGAAATCTTGCAGGGGGGGGGAGCAACATGAGGCTGGATGCGCAAGAATTGATTAAGAGAAAAAAGAAACCTTAATGCAATTAATCCAATAAAGAATTCTCAGCTTGAGTGTGCACCTTCGGTAGAACTGATTCAGTTTGAGTCTGGGATATTTTCCTCCCTGCGTCACAGGTTGACCTATATTTTCCGTTCGATATGCCTGTTTTAAGTTAAAATGCTGTCCGCTCGACGCCAACCTAGAGAACACATGCTTGTTTGCTTCCACCTTCTTGTTTACACGCGGCCTCTGAGCGTCTCAATAGGCCTGCTTTCATATGCCGCACTGAAGCAAGTGGGCGCCTCTATGTGCGGCATAACAGAGACATTCCTGTGCACCAGCA
Source organism: Mola mola (assembly GCA_001698575.1). Taxonomy (NCBI): domain Eukaryota; kingdom Metazoa; phylum Chordata; class Actinopteri; order Tetraodontiformes; family Molidae; genus Mola; species Mola mola. The sequence goes on along the minus strand of KV751332.1, from coordinate 5,035,684 downwards.
ACCCTCCTCCACCTTACACATGGGTAAGAGCTTTAAGAGGGTGTCATGCTCCAAAAAGGAGTGGGTCAGCTCAGTTAAAGAAGTATTAACACGTTTTTTGCCAGCTTGGTGACTTATTTTTAGCGAGTTCTACACACCAAATGTGCCTTGCCTCATATTCCTCCATACCATTGTGCCTTCAGTGATAACTTACTCTGTTCAGAGCTGTCCAATCATGGAACAAGAGTTGCCGTGTTAGTGAACAAAACAACGCAGCAGAAGTGTATTTTTGAAATTCAAACAGTTTATAAACTACTGATTTCAGTCCTTTTTGGAAAACACATTACGGTTGGCAGGGGAAAGAAAATGATGCTCTTGGCACTCTGACAAATGGTCTCGCATCCAAAAATAAGTCACTTTATTCTAGCTTTATTGGTGACGGGCTCAAAGATTCCCAGTCGCAGGCGTGTTGCGCTAATGCAAACCCTGATGAAGAAAATTAGCTCTCGGCGTGTGTTTCATTTGAATGTGGAAAAAACACAATGTGTTAAAATCTAGGAGAAAATTCTCAGAGTGTGTCTGGTTTCTTGTATCTCTACTTAGATGTGTCAATCCTCACGGTTTATTTAGCTGAAGTCTCCACTGTTGGCTTCAAGCTGTCCACCTCCCACAGCACATTAGTCACTGAAGGCTTTGCATGTATGCAGCAAACCCCCACCTACCCCCACCCCCCAAGAAAAAAAAGTATTGTAGATTCTGCTTTACTAAATGCTTTGATAAAAACCTTGTTTCAAGTGCAGCAGTAGACATTGAAAGGTCACTGCATATATCACAGGACTATATACTATATACTTTGAGGGTTTTCATCAAGCCAGGTTCGAAGCGAGATAGGTCACTTGTCATATAATGCTTTTTAAAAGCTGACATTCCCATGCTTCTACACTCAAACCAATAGGAGTTCATTTTACTGTTGCAACTCCATAGGCTAATAAATCATTCCACCCCAGAGACATTACAGCAGTTTGGAAACGAGCCCAGTGTGTTCCCATTCATGATCAAATGACACAGGACACAAACACGCTAATGATTAATCTATAGTTTTCCAACTGGCAAACTATCTGGTCTAATTATTGGATGACACAACAAACACAGCGGTGCAAGAGTCTCCTGCTGGTTAGGAAGATCATCCGAGATTTCTCCACCCTGCAGGGGTGCCAGTCTAAGGCTGACCCCGACCACAGGGCTCCCAATGATCTGAAGAAGACAAGAAGAGGAATATCTTTTTGAAGGTTGGACAGAGTGTTTGCAAACAAGCACCAAACCTGCATGTTCCTATAATACGTCTGCAGCTTCTGCTCAGACTTCAACCCTTCTACAATGGGAATTGCAGCTTGAGGCCAGTTAGGTTGTAGAGGGTAGTTTGGACCACAGAGGGATGATGTGGACAGTAGCTTCTAGGTGTAGCGCATGGTGTTTGTATTACGCCGTCAGACTTGTATTTGCTTTGTGAGGATCTTGGTGGTTGGTTAATTATACAAAACCACAACAGATGTATGGCAGCTTTGCTATGTCTCATTTTGCTTCCAAGACGATAGATAGATTTTTCTCCTGTTGCATAACTGAGAATTTGTGACATTTGTTAGTTTAATCACAGGATCTACACTGCTTGCTCTGTTGACTAGCACATTCCCCGGTTGATGAATCAATGAGCAGAGGGTCATTTCCCAATGTAAATTTATTTTCAGAGTAGTGTGGCTTTGAGTGTTTGTTAAGCTCAGATTCTCTTCTACTCTGCAGCCGCACAGACTGCGACTGACAGTATCCAACAAAGTGAAACCTTTTTACCAAAGCATGCCTATTAAAACTGCCATCACAGAAATTGTCTTTTTAAATGCCCATTCCAGCAAACATCTCTTTACTCAGGCAGCTTTCTCACAATCTTTTCTTTTTAAACAGAGGATTTATGTTTGACTCTAGTGTGTGATTTTTTTTTTCTTCTTTTTTGACAGCATGCATGACAGAAACATGAGTGGTGTGACATGTGACACATCAGTGTTGGCTGCACGTCCTCTCAGCAATGCATAAACATAAACAGTAAAAATGGTTGATGCACTGAGCGATAAGGCGATTCTGCTCTTTGTTGCTGTAGGCTAACTGCTTCTAGCTGCTTTTTGAATACCACAGTAACATTAAAACTTGCCAATCCTGTCCTTTCCGACAGGCTCCCCCAGTTTATACAGGCGTCACCCCAAGTCCAGGGTGCTGGGCTTGGGGTGGAACCCTCCATGCATGGTGAGGAGCTTCCTTTTCTTAATATCTGTGGCTTCTATCTCCTCCTTCGCCCAGTGGTGAACATCCTGTTTATTCTCTGGGCTTCCACGTCTCTAGTGTACCTCTTCAGGCGGGCAGCCAGGGCTGTGAGCCTTTGTTTGGCAGTCTCCAGTGCCCCAGTTACAGACAAGTACTTCTTTAGTACTTTGGTGGTCTTGCTCTTCTCCAGCTCTGACAGTTGGCTAACCTCTCTCCATGTTGCCTTGATTTTAGCCTCCAACTGTCTTCTCCATGGAGGGTACTGCCGTTTATGGCTCACATTGAACTTGTAGCCAAGCACCCCTAGGATTACTGTTGCTGTTGCATATCTCAGCTTGTTGTTCTCAGTGATGGTCACAGTAGGGATAGTTTGTAGTGCTGCATTCACATCTTCTAGCAGACCTTCTGAGGGTATTCTGCCACTAAGCCTTGGTAACCGTTCCCTGGGGTTCCAGGTATCCATGTTAGTCTTTATCTTCCTTCTCAGGTCAGCTGGCTTTGTGCTGATGTCTTCCGGGCTTCCCTGTGGGGGTGATGATGAAACACCCCCACTGACCTGTCGTCCTGGCTCCCCTTTGCCGTAGAATCGATGTTGTACCTCAGTGATCTCTAGCTGTGATAGTAATTGTCAATTGTGAACATTGGAGCAGTGAGTTACTAACTGTTTCTTCGTTAGCTTGGATGTAGGGTTTCGAAGCATCCATAGGTCCCACATCTGTTGCATGTATCCCCTCTGACTGGGTAAGTCTGGTATAGCTTCTGCTCCATGAATGTTTTGTTCCAGTAGCCCACTTGTCATCAGATTCCTCAACACCTGACACAGACCTTGTTGACCGGGGCCACGTCCGTGCCGGTATGGCTCTCTCAATCGTGATTGCAGTCATATCTGAAGTGTTGCAGGTAGCATTAAGGACAACACTTAGATTGGAACCCTCGTGTCCCATACTAAAGTCAGTGATATATATACTACACACCATTAATTATTAGTTATTAGTTATTAGTTGCAATTAGTTATCTTCAGTGTTTCATTATTTTTTCCTGAAAGGCAGCGTGGACTGTGTAGAAATGTAGAAATACAATATCATATCAATATCATGATTCCTCGTCTTAAAGGATTCTGCATGGGAAAGCCATCAGGGGCTTGATGTAGCCTGCAACGAATTTCCAAGAAGCCTTTCAGTTTCTCAAAGAGTTCAGTTGGTCTTGAGGACTCCAGAAAGTGGTGCCCATAATTGGAACTACTGGGAGTTGAATTCACTCTGGGGGAGATCAATATTCAGAAAAAGCTGAAGTTTACTGTAAAGTAAGGCAATTTAATCAATCGTGTGTTACGTTTGAGAGCTTCACAATCGTAAATGCCTGCTCCGAATTGAATCAACAATTTAACCCCTGTAGATAAAGAAAAGATATTTTCCTAGCTCACTTTCTGTTATATTAAATGTTGAAATGTATTCCTCTCGCTTCTTCTTGCAAATAATGGTCTGCCTTTATTGTACACAAGATGCCCAACAGCTATTATGATCAACACCATCTCTTTAATGTGTTTTCAAACAGCTAAATATGTCACCTCTCTTTAGATAATGTTCATTTTGTATCCTGTGTAGTCTCTGAAGGGATATCTTCGGCCTCCCAGCCATGTGAATTTTGTTTGTCTGAGGGCAAATAGCCGTTTCTTTTCTGAGAAGCACAAGTGCTGTTCAGCAGTTAACACTGTAGGTCAAAACTCATTACTTGTAGTTGGCAATATAAAAAGGCATGAACCCATGTCAACATCTCACATCCTCTTAACCTTCCCCTCTAATTTTATGTGAGCTCCAGACTTTTTATACCCCAGCGATTAAATAACTATTCCCTTTGAACTTGTGCAACCTAAATTATGCAACAGTGTTTCCTTCCACTTAACCACAATTAATTAGAATATAAATAGAAATTAATCATAGGTGTTACTATCTTAATCAGCATTTGTTTTCTGCTCCAATACCAAAGAGACCCAACTGTTAAATCTTTTGTTATCATACAGAGATGAATTAATATTTAAAACTGAGCAAGAATTGGAAAAGATTAAAAAGGTGATTTACCCAGGATTCAAAACATAAGTTCAATCGAACATCAACAACCCAATGAAAAGGGTTGCAGCATTGCAGTAAATTATTATTAGCTTAAGAAGATTAAAAAAAAAGTCATTTGACCTCTCTCACAAGTTCTCCGGTTTTATTCTCTGAGACTGATAGGGAGAGAACTCACTAGAAGTGACTTAATGTAATAATTCTGTGAAGTGGACCTCTGTTGATCGTGTAAACTTAAGCCATAACAGGGCAGGGATCTATACTGTGCTTTGCTTAATCCTCAGTACTTTGGGTCAGTGAGTTTTCACTGGCTAGCAGTCCATCTTTGGTTTCTGGCCAAGAAAGAAGCTTCCACCCTAATTCACATCCTGTCCTGGGACACAAACCAACCACAACAGAGAAGGCATTGATATACGTCCCGGCAGGCGAGAAAGACAAAAGTAAAGTGTCAAACATTAAAACATTTTTGTCGTCTCTCTGTTGCTCCTTTCATCTCAGTTCTCCGTAACACCTACTTAAATTAGCTGAGCTCATCAACACGTGTGAAAGGAGGCCTTTGTTGGACACCAGATGAGGAGTTAAATAGTGTCCCCCACAGTGGCTGTGCATGTGAATCCTGACAGCAGTGGAGACAGGAAGTGGACAGGAACTACAGGAAGCTGAGGTCTAATCTCACTAGACACAACTCTGTCAAAGACACACACCCCAGACAAACATGCACATGTCAGTGTTTAACTATTTTATATGCTCACATGCATACACTAATCTCACAAAAACACCTAAAATCTGAAATGTAAAGGATATTTTCTTCTCACTTGAATTCTTCATACACGCTATGGAACATAATCCGATCCATCCAAAATAGCCTTTTTTTTAACTGCATATGAATTATTTAAACATTTCAACAAACAAAACAAAAGTCATTGACTTTTTTGTAGCAGCTACAATCCATCAAGCTAATGTATATACAGACAACCTCATTAATTGCATCTACACTACTCAGCCATGTTTAAATATTTCCCTCAGTTGGAAACAATTTGCTAATGTTAATACAGAGAGAAAATAACCCTTTTTTTTTTTTTTTTTTTTTTTTTGAAGGCAAAGTTGATTATTTTGGGAAATGGAGTTATTCATTTTCTTGCAGAATTTAAGAAGGTCACTGTTGTGCTTCTATGGTGAATAGGGGCTATGGCCAGTAACCACTTAAAGCACACTCACACTTGGCCCAGTCGCTTCATACTGTGCCAAATCATGTTTGACCCCCTCTCCCCAGTTGTCCTGCTGGCCTGCACTCTCATTGCTCCATGCCAAACCAGGCCTGAGCACAGTTACCTTCTTTAGATACATCATCACATTGTGCTATGATACACGCATGGACTCACGTCATCACGAAGCATTCTTTAAATCATGTCCTAAAAAACAGTTTCCCAAAGCCCTCAGAGTTCTTGTAGGTTTTATCCCATCGCTTCTGTACATTTGTTCCAGGCCAAATCACATCTACGTTATGAACCTGTGCGTACCTTCTCTGACCTTGCTAGGGCTTAGGCAGTGTACTGTTCTTTTGGAGCTGATAATATTCAACAAACTCGACTTTGTGGTTCAAATATGCTTGGGAATGGTACGGATTGCCTAGTGTTGGTGTGCCCCTACCTTTGCTTGGGACAAAGACTGGAGACAGCGGGACACCCATGTATGGATTTACTCAACATGACGTAACATGTTAATTAGACCTCCTCTTGTTTCTCCAGTCTCTGCACTTGGCTAAGCATGGTACAAACATGAGAGTGGTACCACTCTTCTTGTCCAGCTCTTAGCAAGAAAGTGAATAAGTACGTTTCCCCAAAATGTTGAACCTCTTATTCAATTTAAATGTGAAGCATGGAGGTATCAAGTTGCCCGAGGCATCAAAAACATCCCATAAGCATGTCTTTTCAGGCTGTCCTCTTTACAAAATTTAAAACATGTGCTTGCAGTATCCCCCAAAACACATGAGGTTTTGGTTTATACCTAGAGGATAATAACTCTGCTATCACTACACAAAGAACCACGACAAGAAATGGAGCAGCTATAAGTCCCAAATTACCAAACGAATATTGTGCAAGAAAATGTGATCCCTGCTTTTCAGTTTATGGTTTATTTATTTCTATGTCTTGCATTTTTTTGATAACTTTATTAAAGCAAAACAGCATTATAATTAAGCTGTACATGTGTTACGACAAGATGTTATCAGCTTAGCTTCATGTGAGCTAACCAAGCTGAAAAGACAAAACATTAACAGCAAATAGCCTGATGACTGTATCTGTAATATTAGCAAACACACTGATAAACCAGTTTGGGTTTTTTTTACGTTTTTCATCCGCAAATCACTTCCCTTCCTTATATTCCTCTTTTTCTATTATCCCTGTCCTTCCCCAACTTTCTCTAGGCATATGGGAGTAATTTTCACTCTGTTTCTTTAATTAAAATGAGGTCTAATTGTAGAAGCAGGGCAAACGTTCATAGCCCTATAATTTCCTTATCACACTCCATAGCTACAGAGGGAAGCCGAAAATATGTAGAGAAAAGGCACACAGGAAAGAAGTGACCACAGAGGGAACTGTCAACACAATCCAGAGCAAATGTCTTCTGCTCTCGAGTTTGAGGTCAGTTGTCAAAGGCTGTACACTGCTGTATAGAAAATGAGGATCTGATATTTACCGTATGGTCTCCCCCCAGCCCCCACCTACTCCCCTTTGTGAAAAATACAGGGTTGAGTTTTACATTTCAAAGGAGCCCCGCGTACAACACCCTCTGTTGTTGTCTGCCCCTCGTTCAGAAAACTTAATACCTTCCCATCCCCTGTGGTGGTTAGATGTATATCATAAGAACTATTCAGTCACTAATAATAGATCAAACCATTTACTTCAGGACTGCCTCACTGTCCGCACTTGAGGTTAATAATGTCTATATTGTATTTAACAACATTTAAAAATGTAATTCCCAGACCCAGTCCTGGTCTTCCCGGTGCCAGTATCAGTTTAGACTTCTCGAGTGTCTCCTAATGTGAACGTTTGTGCTGTAATTACTGTACAAATGTTTGTTTGGGGTGTTAAATACAGCCAGATGACGAATTTTCATTGTTCTTCCATTTTTTTGGCACTGGGGGCAATTTTCCGGCAGTGGGTGGCCACCGCTGTTGTAAGAATGTAAGGGAAACGCTGGCTTCCTCTAGCAGGGTCTCAAGTCTCAGTGTACTTCAGTGAAAGGCAAGGCCGTGCATGCATATAATAGAACTAGTCAGAAACGCATCCTGTCTCATAAACCTTAATGATAGAGCACGAAAAACAGTGATTACCATGCTTGGGGAGGTGATAAGGTGTTTCTTTTTCATTCTTTTAAAAAAAAAAAAAAAAAAAAAAAAAATTCCTGAAAATCTCCATATGAAACAGGCAGGTGTGCATATGAAAGGAGGAGACAGGGCAGTCTCCAAACAGTGGGCTGTTATGAAAGTGGTTTTTTTCTTAAGTTTGCTGCAGTGATTTTGAGGCAGATTAAATGCAGGGAAAGCACCTACCTGAACTTTATCATCCATTTATCCTCCTCATCCACCTTTCCCCTCTTTCTCTTCAGCACTCTGCAGACTTGCCTTTCTCCTCTTTATAACCTCAGATTGTTGTTATTACGCTGGTGGGCTTCAGAGGTTTTGAAGTGGAACAGGGCGAGAGAAGCAATTGTGCTTTCCGACAGGGAGAGTTTGCATAGAAAGATTAATGGGATGGGGGGGGGGGTCCCTGATTAATAGTCACATTTACCTGTCAGCATGATAAACTGACGAACCTGCTGCATATGTACCCAGAGAATTAGTGATGTCAAGTCATTGCTTTCATATGCATGTGCATGAGATGACGGGAGCGAGGAAATGACACAGAGGTGGAATTCAAGACAGATTTAAGTCATTTGGGTGTGCAGCTTTGAGGAGGGAAGAATTTCTGCATTTTTGCATTTGTGCGTTCACCGAGCAAACTTAAAAAATTAGCAGGTGTGCAATTTAGTGGTCACTGAACTCTTTAGAGGAAAACAAGGAAAGTCGGGAAAAAGTCAAGTACTTATAGATGAGACCAGCAGTTTTACAACACTGTCTCTTTGACTGTTTTTTATTGTGTGTTAAAAAGGGTTCCAGTCAAAACATGTTTTTTTTAATCTAAAAGAGGAATAGCAGCTTGGCAGAGCAAGATGTATTTATCAAATAAAGTTATCAAAGCAATCTGTATTTCATCCGGGTAATAGTTCCTAGTAGAATTTGGGACGGACAATTTATCAGAAACAAGAGGGAAAATTAACAAGTTATTACCTCCATCAAGCGTGGTGGAACAATAAACAGAGAGGCTTAGATTCTAGAAATATCCCTCTTTATTCAGCATCGAGTGCAGCTATAGCGGGACGGAAAACTGTTTCCAGTCTGCGCCAACCAGACCACACAGTATCTGATCTTTAACAGTAAAACACTCATTAGTGTCTAACAATAAGGTCTGTCTGTGGACGCTGCAGCTGTAATGTTTCACCGCAGTAGGAAGCGAGAGACTCACATCACACATGTTTCTGCGCGCCTTCATGTGTATTTCATGTGGGCTGGTAAGTGGTAAAAGGGATTGCCTCTCACTGTCCTGAGGATCACAGAGATTAGTAACTGTAGGCGATGCAGTTATTTCTGTGAAATACTACGGTGTTGGTGCTGGGCAGTGTTGTGTAAAATATATTCACAAAGCGCGAGGAGACACTGACAGGCTTCACAAAAATGTTTTTCCTTAAAGCTTTTTCTCCTGCATGCAGCGTTAAAATCGGGAAATGGACTATTATCATTAGTAGTTACATCATTGCAGAGGCAATGAAAGTAATTTTTTTGTAATTTGATAAAGTAATTATTAAGCAGTGGGAGGCACGGTGAGGAAATATATTAGATGAGACATCTTCTTTACTTTCAGGCATCCATAAGTGATTATTTTCATTTTATTTTGATGAATATCCACCACCAGCCAACTGTGTAAAACTCCAAATATTGAATTCACAACAGCATAAATATAGATCAGGGAAGTTCCAGTTTTAAGAATTTGGAACATTTTTGATTATATTCTTTATTAATTAAATTGTATTCTTTTAACTTGAATTCTACTTTCAGACAATAGGAAAAATACTTTGTTTTCTTTACTTTTGTATCTTAACAAATGAAAAAAAAAAACATTTGTAAAATTAATAGAAGGCTTATTGTTAGTAGAGGGCCATTGAACCTCCACTTTTTGATAGATACAGATGAAGTCATTGAATATGAATGAAATTATTCATTTGATTTCGACAGGCGATGATTCAAAGCAGATGTTTTGGCCTGCAAGGCAACATACTGAAACAAGTAGGAGGTGAACAGGGCACATTTCTGTCAACGCTTTGGCCTCACTCAAGGATTCTTAGCGAAGCACTTTCCAAATGTTTTCTTACTAATGTAAGAAAGTCACAGACTGTATTCTTTAAATCTTTGTTTAAAATGCTGTTTTCAGTGTATTTCAGTCACCGTTTTCTTATGAGGATTGTGGCTCAAAGTAATTGCATCTGATGGAAAAACACACTAATACTTAGGTAAACTGAGAAGCTGGAGTTGTGGAAATATTAAACCTTAATAGAAAACTATGAAAATAAATGTTTTCTGATGCAGGGGCAGATGGAGTAATCTGTGTCAGGTTGTAACAACCCATTAATCTAGGTCAATTGGCTGACCAATGATCTAATCAAATTGATGGAAAGTTAAGTAATTGATCTATATTGCTGTTTTTAAGATATGCTTATATTTACATACAACTTCTGCTTTTTTGTTTATATTTTGTTCTGTAGAATGTAAAATATTCTTTCAGGGTTGTTAAAAAGATTGTCATTTAAATATCTGAAGCATTTCAGCAAAAGAATTGTGATATCAAAATTACTTTTTTATAAGTTTAAATGTAACTGCGTTAATCGGGTACATAATATTGCCCGATATCAGTTGCAGGCCGCTGAATCGAATCCAGTTGAAATCGTATCACAACAGACTTTTTGTTATTGAAAATATCGTCGTATTGTCCAAAGAACCGATATCTTATCGTGATGCCACTTGTGATTTAGACCGCTATTGTTTGTCTATATGTGTCAGAGTTTGTGTATTAGAGGGGTTATGGGATGCCAAACTCTAATGTTGAGCCGTATACTCTGAGCCTAATTCAACAAAACATCTTCATAACCTCAGTGATATAGTCACACTGAAGCCCCCATTTCCTTCAGCATCCATTTTCATGCAGGTGCTCCTCCCGATCATGAGACTCAGGAGAGTCGCATTAAATCCCGTTTATTGGTAAAACCAAACTGCCTCACCCTTGAGATGAGCTTCTGCGGGGAACGTGCAGGGCACTAAAAGCCGGTCTATGACAGAAACCTCATCCCATCAGTATAAACACTATTTCAGCAGAGACAGCTGGGGGGTGAAAAGATGTCTTTGGATGAGAAGTCCCTTCACTTAACCTAACTCTGCTGCAGCAAATAATATGCAGTTCAGGTCCTAGGGTTTTTTTCGGGATGCTGAATCATAGTGGAGTAGCTGAGACTGTGAGACGGCAGTCTGCTTCCTAAAAGATTAGAAAAATCAATGCTATTATAATCGTAGATTGTGAATGGGAGGGCTTAAATAGTCACATACATGCATTTGTATTTATGTTGGTCTGGTCGATTTCTAACTGCTTGTCTCTACAAAGTTGGACTCCAGCTCCATTGGGGCCACGGGTATGGTGTGTCGCCAGCGACACAGGGGACATGGAGCAGGATAAAACAAACACAAAAATAAAGACCAGCTTGTGGGAACGATTGTGTTGATGTAATTGACTGGTGACATTCCATCATGTACCCTAATCCCAGTATAAACCATAGCTGATAGAGGCTTTGGGACTGAAAATATGTTCACTTCTATTGATGTAAATTCATTTCAGTGTTTTTCTGAATGTATATGAGTATCAAATTTGAGATTGTTTTATATTCCCTGCTGAGAGATAACATGTTCCTTTAAAATTTTTCTCACAGAGGTCCTGATGAACTCAAAGACAGAGACTTCTGATCTCAAATGGACGATCTTCTCAACCGCCAGACCTGAGGTTAGTGATCCCAGCTCTACTGTGTTATCGGTATCATTCCGGTTTTGCTTGACTGTCTCTGGGATATTCGATCTTGGATGGAAGTAAACTTCCTCAATTTGAACAAAAATAAAACTGAGAAAATTTTATTTGGTCAACAAAACCTTCTTGGAAGGTTACAACAGTGCCATTGGCACCCTTGGCTCTCACTGTCATCCTTTTGCAAGAAACCTTGGTGTAATTTTTGATGGTGCTTTAGGCTCGATAAGCAGATCAGCTCGGTAGTCAAAACAAGCTTCTTTCATTTAAGACTCCTTGCAAAGGTAAAGCCTTATTTTTTAAATGTTTATATGGCTTGGCACCATCAGATTTATCTGAGCGCTTATAGCCTCACTCTTATAGCCTGCTCCCGGCAGTACCTGGGTCCAAACTAAGTATGCAGGGTGATAGAGCCTTTTCAGTGGTGGCCCCGAAGCTGTGGAACAGCCTACATCTTCAAATCAAAGTGCAACAATCACTTGAGGAATTCAAAACTTTGCTGAAGACCCATCTTTTCTCCTTGGCGTTCAGTCCCAGCTAGTCAAGATACTTTGGTTTTTACTGAATTTATTTTAGTTTGTTTTTACCCTGATTTTATTGCTGCTTTATAGATTTTTTTTGCTTATTTAGTTTGTCTATTCATTATTATGTTTAACTTTTATTATAGCCTTTTTATATATTTTACAGACTCAGGGTTTCTGATGATATCCTTATTTTAATTATTGTGCAACGCTTTGGTCAACTGAGGTCGTTTAAATGTGCTACATAAATAAACTTTGACTTGACTTGACTTGTATTACTGACATGGGATTTTTGGCTTCCAGCTGTTCCTTTGTTCCTTTGGATATAAAAGGTTCCTTATACGGCCGCTAACTGACAGAATAAAGGAAGGCCAGGGTGAATGTAGGATTCAGAGTATATTGCAAGCAGATGCTTTGATACTGTATATGCCATCAACCTTGAAGTTGAAGTCATGGCTGCCCACAATTTCCAGTACTAGAGCCAGACAAAGACATATTTATAATTTGATCAGCTGTGGGGTTGTTGCTAGGGTATTTTTGCCAGCAGCATCAGTGACCAATAGTGCTCAGTTCACTGTTATCTCAGAGAGATGATGCTTACGATGCAGGCGAGGAGATTTCTGGAACTGAACAGAAATACTCAACAAATGTGTCTGTGGTTTTCATTAAGATGCAAAGCGAACAGGCCATGGTCGTCTCGAAGACTTTATCAAAAGCTCCATACTGTCAAAAATGTGGCTGGCTTGTGTTTTATGACACTAATTAAACAGTAAAGAGTATGAAACAGTGATTTAGCTAACAATGAGAGACAGCACCTGGGAGAAGGCACGAGCTGTCTGCAATCAAAGTTCCAAATATAAAAATTTTATGGCCATTTATTTTCATCATGAAAGCTCTATAGTAGATATTTTTGGTAACGTTCAACCCTGTCTGATATCAATTTTGGCTTCTCAACTCTAAAAATACTTGCCTACCATTGTCAAAATGTAATTATTGCGTTCACTTTGTGTAAGTAGATGAAGTTAAACCTTCAGTGCAGTGGAGAACAGCACCAACACGGATTATTGTTACATAAATGTTGAATGTGTTTGAGTGAAAGTAATAACAATGCAACCCACTCTGACCTGTGAACAGAAACAAAAGTCAAACATGGCAACCAAAGTTTTTGGTTTTAAGTTTAAGTTCATGCAAGTGTGATGAATAAACATTATTAAAGTAATGACCTATTGACTATGTAATTGATTCCAACGTTGGGTATGCATGATATTTTCCATGATATGACTTGAGGCTGACAGATATATAAGATATATATCATTATCGTGACATGAGAATATAAACCGTCAGATATTTGATATTGCATAAGTGTTTTCTTTTCCCGGTTTTATACTGTATTGCAGATACAGTTAAAGGATCTAATTTCTACCTTTAAACTTTTAGCAATTTCAGTTATTAAATCCGCATTACTGATGATTATTTATCAAAACTTAAAATATCACAAATGATATTTGTTGTAATAGAGACCGTGTTTGGCCTTAAAAAACTGTGATATTGTGTCAAAGCTGTTACACTCAGGCCTATTATGATGTATCAGCATTGTATATTAAGGCCTATGACACATTGTACTGTCTGCTTTACAGTAGCTGTATTTTGAAAAGAACCTGTTTCGCTTTAAAAGCATATTGCTTTAGAGGATTTTTGTCAAATCCAGATGAGCCCTGTGGGATATTTTGTGCATCTTCATCACAAAAACCATTTTGTTCACCAAAATACGTGCTGCCAAAGTCCATAGTATTTATTTTTTCGGATTAAAGGGGAAACTCTCTCCCTCAAGAGATGCAAACCTGGCTCTCAGTGCTCTGCTCCACTGTAATTCATTCCGACCAGTATTCTGCCTCACTCAACACATCATCTGTAAATGGATTTTTAAAGATTTACATATTTACATAACTGAATTTCTGAGCCTCAAGTTTAAGCAAATCTGCAAAATTCTGCTCGGAGCATGTTAATTTTTTGCTTGTTTCCCACTCCTGGGAACATGGTGATGGTGAACGTGTTTGCTGTTGAGTCAGAAATCAAACATTAAAGCATTTTTTCTGTTGTATTTGGCTTACCAACAAATGTAGATTTCTGTGGAGGGTTTCACTTCATAAATATTTGTGATATCCCCTCTGTGTTCCTGTATTTTAGTCTAAAAAGCATGTTTGAAGAGGGAGAGCTGTGTCTGTCTCAGAAGCTGTGTGCTGGTAGTGTGAGACATGCATCCCTACTATCTGGGCTGCAGCGCGGCAGGAGAAATGCTTTAATAACCCAGATTTGAGTTTGGACTGGATCAAGATCCACTGCAGGCCAGATCTTTCCCTCAGGCCTCTGACAGATGTGCTACCGCTGAGCACCAGCAAAATATTGCAACATTATTATGATGAATAGGATTTTTAATGTGATGACCTTAAAGTGTTTACAGGAGAATTAAATTCACCAACGGCTCTCAAAAATGTTCACAGTTTTTCTGGCTCGGGTGTCATTTTGACACTACACACGACAACTTTTGTTCTGCTCTTGGCTCACAGTGGGATGAGGTGAGCGGTTTGGATGAGGAGAACAACAGCGTGAGGATCTATCAGATTCTCAGCTGTCAGACCGGCGGCTCGTCCAGCCATTGGCTGCGCAGCGGCTTCATCCAGCGGCAAGGAGCTTCGCAGGTTTACGTGGAACTGCGATTTACCATGATGGAGTGTTCGTCCAGCACCCACCACCGCAGCTGCAAGGAGACCTTTAACCTCTATTACTACCAGGCAGACTCCAACGAGGCCACTGCCACTTACCCGCCCTGGATGGAGAACCCGTACACCAAGGTACATCCACGCCCATCATGGTTTCTCTTCTTCTGCAGTGTTGGAGAAACTTTCCATAGCAAAAACATCTATCAATCATTTTTATTTTCTGGCCAAGTTATGTTCCAGTCTCATGGGACCCATTGAATTTTGAAAATTCTCCTTTTCTGGGCGTTCAGTCTGTTTCGCAGCCTGCATGTTTGTTTTCCAAACATTTTCCAAACATATAGCTCATGGTTGCGGTGCTTTTCTGAATCTCACTGCCAAACCTCATATGTCGTAACACCCTTGAATGCACCGCCGAGAAGTAGAAGCTGTGAGATCAGTTCCTGCTCGTCGACTTCATTACCACTTAATAATGTAATATTGACAGAAAAATAAAAGTTATGCAATGTTCAGTGATGAATTACCTCCAAATCATGTTTTCAAGTCCCTACAAGATGAGGTTCAAAGCGTACGATAACAAATGGCAAACAATGGTTCCCACTAAGGCAGTAAATCAATCTAACGTCATGGTAGTTTGCATTGGAAAATGTTCAACAATGTGAAACGTATGTGATAATGGCGTAACATGAATCAAACATGGTAAAACCTCCAGTCGGGTCCTGTGTATTGGAATCTGGCCATATTAAGCTCTGTACTCATTCTTCCTGTTCTAGGTGGACACAGTGGCTGCAGACTTTCTACTGCGGGAGGGCAGGGAGAGGAAATTTAATATGAAGACCTTTAAACTAGGCCCCCTGTCAAAGAAAGGCTTCTACTTGGCTTTCCAGGCTCAGGGGGCCTGCATGGCCCTGCTCTCCGTCAGGGTGTTTTTCGCACAGGGTGTGTGCGTGGAGCACGCCGCCCAGCAGGGGCCCCGACCTCGGCCACCTAAGCTCTTCTGCGGGGAGGACGGCCAGTGGGTGGGCCAGCCGACGACCTCCTGCGCCTGCCTGCCGGGGTTTGAGCCTGCCGAAGGACACACCAGATGTACAGGTAAGAAGAAGGAGGTCACATGTACACGTAACTATGTAGACTACACCCACAGAGGCAGCGAAGCCAGCAGACTAAACAAGACACAATAGAAGAGCGAGGGCAGAGTTCAGCGAGTGTCGGAGCGTTGGTGAGGAAGTGGGAGGCGGGGGAAGTTAATGAGGCAGGGGAACGTCGGTGACACTGAGGGTACAGAGAGAGGTCAGGTGATTGCACTTCTCTCAGAGGGAAGAGCAGTGTCGAAAGCTTACCGCTGCGACAGCTTGTGGTTCACCTAACTCAGAAGGAGCTCAGGACGATTGGGAAGGTGAAGGGAGAGAGAATGGGGGGAGCGCTGGAGGTAAAGATCATATCACTTTCAGCACATCAAAGCAAAGCACACCTAAAAAAAAAAGGAGGAAGAAGCAGAATGATTCTCTCAGGAGCTGTGCAGCAGCTCTGTCTAATGAGTCCAATTAATAAGCCTCGTGCATGAACTCCCCCCGCGCGCTCACACACTCACGCAGCATCACATCAGCATGGATTAAAGGTTGAACACTGAAAACAAAAACATACCAAGTTTTCTCAAGGAAACGTGTGGTTGCATCCGTTGACGTACCGAGGCAGGATGCAGTTTGAACTCCGTGGGAGGTATAATGATTTTTCTTAACAAAAAAAGAAAAAATAATTTCCGACATTTTGCTTCTGGTGAGGCGAGGCTGACATTTCCAGCATTCTGTCACTGAAGTGAGCTGTGAGGGCGTCAAAACACACAACAGACCAAAAATGGAAATTAGCTTTTATCAAAAGACTGAACTGTTAATTTTTTTCATCGTCCGATCGTTTCATAAAATGAAATTAACGTCTGGTGGAATTAATTATGCTGCTCATAGAGAATATATACTGTACATTTTCTAGTTCAGGCACAACACATTCACATTAAATTTAATGAATCCCAGCCAGATGATGGTGGGAAGATGAGCATTATTAGAATATTTAGATTTTAAAGTAAAGCTCTACTAGGTGACAATACTGCCAAAAGGGCTGGATGTATTTCTAGTACTTAAGGATCAACACCAGTAATATTACCAGCAGTATTTGAAATCATGGCAAAATACATGTATTAGTATCAGTATTCATATTTGAAACAGCCAAGGCCAAAGTGAAAGTTTAAACCGTACTTTGATATCGTTGTTTATTCCAGACCTTCACTCTTAGACCTGAATTCATTTAAAAATGCTGTTTACTCAGCAACAGGATGTTAGTGGAAATCAGGGCGTGTAAACACCCAGATTAGTTTCATAATTCTATTTTATGGCAGTTACTCATAATTGATTTATAAAATATAATGTAAGCTTTAAATAACCTTCAACTAGTGAGATGCGCAGCTGCACTCTGCATTTTTTCTCAAAATTAGTAAATTTTTTTTTTCCTTTCACACGGGGGAAATCCCTGCTGGTCAAATGTCAGTCAGAAAAAGAACTGGCCAGACAGTTGACCCTGCAAAAACAAATCCGTTTTGAC
The DNA here is from genome assembly GCA_001698575.1 of Mola mola. Taxonomy (NCBI): domain Eukaryota; kingdom Metazoa; phylum Chordata; class Actinopteri; order Tetraodontiformes; family Molidae; genus Mola; species Mola mola. Next base: position 5,018,339 of record KV751332.1, on the reverse strand, counting down.
TATAACAATGCTCCTCTTGGTGTGAAAGTTTATTGTTTTACTCCTTTCACTCAGCAGCTTCATTTTATTGCCTCACTGAGCAAATATTCAAAATAGTGCAAGTTTTGGCAACACAATGTGCAGCATTTACAAGGGTTGTTACACGTTCACGTATAGGACAAATGTTAGCGTGTCAAACAATGAGGATGCATGTAATGTCTATTGTCCTTATTAGTTTTATTTTATATTGTAAATTAATAATTTGTGGTACATTTACAATAATATAAAACAATAAGGCAGGAAACCCTCACGCATAAGAAGCTGTACCCACAGAAAATTTGACTTTTTAAAAATGAATTTAGTATAATTGTTGTTGATTGATTTGCAGCTATCTAATCCTTTCAGATTCACTTTAGTGTTTTTTAGATCTCGACTGCCACAGATCTGTTTTTTTTTTTTTTTTGTAAGGAA
>KV751332.1:4982563-4990637 GCA_001698575.1 Mola mola | reverse complement strand
AGAGAGAGAGAGAGGGAGAGAGAGAGAGAGAGAGGGAGAGCATCTTGAAAGCCCCCACATTGCTCGTGTGTGGCGTGAACATTTTTGGAGTCTTTGGACAAAATAAAAACGGGAAAAACAGAGGGGGGATAAAAAAAAAAAAAGTGGGGCTCTGATCTGAGAGAAAAATGCGATGCAGAGGAGCGGCGTCGAGTGCTCCGAAATGTCGGCTGCGGATGATTTTGGGGCCAGTATGCCGGCATTTTTTTCAAACCCGCGCACCTTGAGATTGTGTCGAACAACGGCGGAGCCGCACAGCCGGTATGTGAACGACTTCACACGCTAAAGGTACTGGGGGGAAAAAAAGAGACCCGGCTCGGTGTTTTGCTCCTGAATTTCTTTTCTCTTTCTCCTTCATCCTTTCGACGCTGCATGAGGCTGCAGGGTGATGATGCATCGGCGGGTTTTAGCTGTGTGAATCTGCATCCTGCCGAGCCTGTTTCAACCCGGCTCGTAGTGTTAAACCTGAGCGGTTGCTGAGCTGCCTTGCGACAGAAGAGTGGGAAGAGGAAATGCCTCATTTCGACGCGAGGTGCGAGGATGCCCGTAGCTGTAGTTGTGTCATTGCTGCGGCTCCTCCGCCCGGGGCGGACACAAGTAACCTCAGCTGAAGAGACGGCAGCGAGCCTTCAAGTGCTTCATCACCCAAACTTAAGCCACAGGAGCCCGGGCGTGCATGCAGGGAGAGGGCCGAGCTGCTGACACCCACCAGGGAGGCATCACCACCACCACCATCACCATCACCATCGGCACCCTTCAAATCTGTCTGCGGAACTGCTGTGAGTTTACAGGCTCCCTGATGGCTTTTGGAGAGCTGGCCCGATGCACCTTGTGAGTGTGAAACCTCAGAGCGGCCCTTGCCAGCTTTGCATTAGCACACAGGAGACGGAGCAGATGGCAACTCTGTGTGTGTCATGTTAGAGGCTGGACCCTTGCCTGCTCCCCCCAACTCTCAGCCAACATCTCTGACCTGCCCTGTCTGAGCCCTTTTCGCACGAGCAGTTCTGCTGCTACAACAGCACAGCTGGGGGTGGGGGGTCGGGGGGACAAGTTTCAAGCAGCGCTAACAGTTCACAGACATTATTGTTTGCGTGAAGCCCCCCGGTCAATTTCTCCCGCCCCGTCTCTCAAAATAAGAGACTCCGGAAACCAGGGTCAGGATGCAGGTGTCCTTCGCCTGCACCGAGCACAACCTCAAGAGTCGCAGTGAGGACCGACTTTGTGGCCTTCGCACTGCCCCCCCGCCTGGGGGAAGCAGTGGAGGAGTAGGGGGAGGTGGAGGAGGAGGAGGTGGAGGTGGTGGCAGTGGCGGTAGTGGAGGAGGAGGCGGAGGAGGAGGTGGTGGTGGCGGGCAGGGAAGCAATGGCAACTACATCTCTCAAGGCTCAGTCAGGACCAGGGAGGGGTCCGGGAGCCGCCAGGCCCCACACGGCCATGCCCACATGAAGGAGGCCATCGGGCGCCACACCAGCATGAAGTACAGGTGAGTATGACGCAAGTTAATCCCCACCAGAGGGATGCGGTTCTCATTTCACTTTGATCACTCTGGCCTTTTGACCTCAGATTATCTCTCTGGTAAATTATTATCACACTGAGCACTAGTGGCAAATCCTGCATCCTGCGCCAATGTTTCTGTCTCTGTGGCTCTGATTAGTTGCGAAGCAGAAGGGGAATTTAAGGTTGAATAGTCACTGCAAAGAGGAGAAGAACATCAGCGAGGCCACACACGGCAGCAATGATTTCACCGGCATCATAAAAACTTGACATTTACTCTTTAAAAAGAAAAATGCTTGCACTGCTGAAAAAAAACTGCTTATATAATCCATACTAGCCAGTCACAATGTTATCATTGGACAACAGGCAGTAAGCACTGCACACAAGGGGGAGTGTTTTATGCAGATTTCCCCTTGTCACTACAGAGGAATAAAAAAAAAGCCTCCAATAACAGCTTATCTCAAATCACCCGGGACACCCCTGCTTTTTCAGGAAGCATTTATTGTTCGTAATACGGCAGAGGAGCAGAGAGAGCTGCAACAACTAGTCTGTCGTGAGAACATGAGTTTCCAACTAGTTTCTTTGGTCATTTTTCAAACATTCACTGCTGCCAGCTTCTTAAATGTAACAATCTGCTGCTTCTCTTTCTCATTTACGAGAGTATATGAAGGGTCTGTGGGTTTCGGACCACTGGTTGGACAAAAGCAGAAATTTGGAGATGTCATTTATTCCTTTAATTGCTGCAGTAATCAGCAGATCGATCAATAATGTGACGATGGAGTACCGCATGTGCACAGAGAAGCGTCAGACGTCACACAGCAGGCCTGAGTCACGATGGAGAAGAGAGTCGACTAATAGCCAGAAGAGAATGTCATTTTGGGTGTCCTATCTTATAGTTATTGGCAGCAGATCAGTTCACTTCGATGGATTAGAGCTTCAGTTTGACAAGGACAGCTGTTCCCCAGAGCGGAGGGCAAAACAATGCACATTTGTGTGATGCATAAAAACACACAAAATCCATAATCTATAAGATATCGTGCCACCTGTTTCCTTCAATGACACAGTAAAATGCAATAGCCAAGGAGAGGCTTAATGACCCGGTTTTGTGCTAATCAGGTTGATTGAAGCGCTTCCAATCTCCTCAGTCAATTTAGTTTTCAGTTAATGGGATGTTTAAATAGGGAATGAGTCACCAGATGAAACCCGGATATCTATATTACTCTTTTTTTGGAGAATGGCAAACGTATTTGCAATTGGTTGAGATGGCTCTGGTTGCTCTGCTGCCTCGGGACAAGTGTCATTAATAAGAAGTGCGGCAGCACAATAAGTCTATATAGCATATGGTTAGCTCCGTTTTCCAGGGGCAACACCCCAAGCATTGGCTTTGTTTTTTGTTTTTTTGTCGTCCTTCTTTCCTGATCAGCCAGCACTGCTGTCGTTTATCAGTGTGCTCAAAGCTCTAGCGCCCGGCATTCTCCGTTTTACTCTGCAGTCGTAATCAGACTGTTAGGAAGAAACAAGAACGTCTTCATGCCGCACCAGTGAGCCCGAGGATCTGAGGAAATGAGGGAGATTTCTTGGCATGAATTTGATTGAGGCCAACTGAATCCCTCCGTGGAGGAGACGGCCAAACGGTTCCGACTAAAGAATCCACGTTCCATTTTCCAGATGGCACCTATTGTCGCCACTATTCAGGCCGTTGACTGCATTTTTTTTTCCTAATCCCTCATGTTATCTCATTAACCTGAGTGTTCATCCCTTACCGACAGGTTGCAAACAATGTCACCGACCCTGCTGTCACCCCCACCCCCAAATCACTCTCTGTTTGACTCTCTTTATCTACCTTCTATGATTCAAAGTTTCTCAATTTCATCTTATTTTCGAGGGTGGAAAATCTGTTTTTGAGATAAGTAGAATGAAAATGTACTGAATAAAATAAATAAAGATGGACGCCACACGGCCATTTCCTCCCAATGTACAAAAGTAAAGCCAAAGCCAGCACCTGGGAAGCAGAGTCACGGTATTGAGTTCCCGCCCAAACATCCGCTCAGCTGTTAATCATGACGTTTCGTACCGTTTTTACATCATTTCTAACTGATCAGAAAAATGAATACTTGACCATACATTAGTATGATACTAATTACCTAGTTTAGAACAACAGAAACAATTTTTGTGAAGCATTTATTTGTGTGGGTTTAGAGTTTTTTTGTTTGGCCCAAGTCCTACCTGAAATAATGGCAAAGGAGGGGTTTATGTCCTATACTGGAGCCAGCCACCAGGGGGCAATCAAGATTTTCCAATCAAGTTCTAATTTTGTCCTACTTGTATACACAGTCTATGTGAAAATTTGCCAGCTATGCCCAGAGAAATGGCTGGTTTACAATATACCATGCTGACTGATGACTGATTATCAATATTTAAACATATTTGTCAATCGTTAAAATTCGATTAATGTGTGTGTTTACAATGGCCGTGACTCCATTGGACCAACATCCAAGAAAACCAGAAAGTTATTGACAAACAACAGAATAGACAAGCAAATAGCAAAAAATCACCAAAATGATAAAACTCACTGTGGGTCATTTCATATCCAGATAACAAAACCTGGATAGTATTGTATTATTTTTATTGGTTGTTTGTTTTGGAATCGTATGAATGATTTGGAAAGTTTCTGGTTAGTGTCAGACTTTCATACCAAAACCACATCCATGCAACAGCACTACTAACCGTGTATAAGATGCAAGCTCCCATTTTCTGTTGTTTGGTCTCCTGTGTTGCATTCACTGTCCTCTATCTAGTTTATGTTGCTGCTCTTGTTTGAATTACCTTCATGCAAAATCTCCTGCCTGCGTCCATGTTGTACAGAGAAATGTTAACTTTTATTGGCCAAAGACGCAGTGAAATAAAAAATATACAGCATAATATGAAATGATTTTGTCACCCTGTTATATAATGTCATACTGCACAACAAAACCAGCACACAGTTAATGCCTGAATGAACACTTCATGCTCATATGAGGGGTTTTAAAATTTTTTCAAGGGTCTGGAAAACAGCAGTGACAGTGTTTTGTTTTTTTGTTTTTCTGGGACCTGTAGCGGCAAAGTTCTGTCACTCGGCAAGCTGACCGTTTCCACGGCAACCAAGTCCTCCCTTTCCACCAGCAGCAGTTCAGGTGTATTTCCAGCACAGACAAATGTGCCACTGTTGGATGTTTCTTGCGGATGTTTGTCATGTAATGGCTGCTGCAGGTGGCTCGAGAGCAGGAGAAACATAAAATCCTTCAACATCCCTGAAACACTGTTGCAGGAAGGTGAGACACAGTGGTGGTAGTGTCCGAAATGAAAGAGACACATGAATGGCACACTGCTGTTTCAAAAGCGAACACTTTGGATCAGTGCAATGAATTTTAACGAAGCATACAGACATGAGAGTGACACCACCACATCAAGCTGAAGCCAAAAACTGGACCGGCCCAAGCTAAATATCTCCCCGTTTCCTTTCAAGATGCTAAGCTAAGCCAAATAGCTGCAGGATGCCTCCTTGTAATTAATTTACAGACATGAGAGAGGTTTCTAACTCTAATGTAGCTATGGTTTATAGAGCAGTGGGCCTCGTCCAGTTGTGCTGGTCCAGAAATCCCTTCAGAATTAGAGCAAAACAAGCATTCGCCTAACGGATCCTTTCCAGAACAAATCTGAACAGCAAAGTAGAAAAAGCGTGTTAATGGAATTTGAGTCCAAGGTTATATGCAATTCCAGCACATTCAGGTCTTGCTTTTCTCTGACTGATATTTGCTTGCACAATAAAAAGTGATAAAGGTAAACTCTAGAATAATCTAATATTCAGGTGCACAGGAGTTTTGCATGAAGTGTCCTGACTTTCAGCAGCCCTGAGTACACTGGGACAAGGAGCTTTGAAAGCCTCAGCCCTCAGCAGCTAATGGAGCAATGATTGAGTCGTTGGTGCTGATAAACCAACCATGTGTTACAGATGTGCTGTTTATTGCTGTGATCCAACTTATTTGTTTTGTTTTGTTTTGTTTTTTTAGTAACCCATTTTTAAGTCATGCGCTTTCAGAGACACTTCATGCATAAAACTGCACAGCTGTGGAAAAATTAGCAAGCAGACGTGCCCACTTTGATCAAACCCTGTGGAGACCGCGTGTATTGTGAATGAATCCCACAACAGTGGTAAAACATGGGATTTATAGAGTGGAGTCATCGTGAATAATATGAAAGTGATAATTAAGTCATTTGGCCTCGAACTGTTATGAAGCGCTTTTTGTGGCAACTTCCATGACCTTCAAGTGTCCTCTCTTTAGATTTTTAAGTTCCCACTTGACTGAACAGTTTAGCGACATCACTTTGAGGTCCAGCAACAAGTTCACAAGTGTGTCCTCTCTTGTTTGGTTCATGACCAAAATCAAGTCAAGTCAAATCAAATCAAATCAAATTTTATTTTTATAGTCCAAAATCACAATTTACATTTTTATCTCACTGGGCTTTGACAAACTGTACAGATGTGACATCCTCTGCCCTTAGACCCCCAGTGAGGAAAAACTTAAAAAACCCCAAACAGGGAAAATAAGAAACCTCAGGAAATACCACAGAGGAGGGATCCTTCTTCCTAGTACGGACAGACGTGCAATAGATGTCACTTGTACAGAATTCAATAACATGACAATAACAGTTTATTAAGAATGTTTGAGTTCATATGAGTCTATAAATCCAGATATCGTATGGGTATAGTATGTTGGTCCAGAAGTCATTGTAATCCATGGGCTAGAATGGGCAATCCAGCCTACGATCCAAGTCACAGGATCTCCTGTCTTAATTTGAGCAGTAGGCATCAGGCAGGACCACAGCAGCAGCTCCCACCGCGACCTAGAAGGACCTGCAGGATGATTACTCACAAAGACTCCAGGGAAGAAGTAAAGTTAGCAGATGGCTCTCAGTCGCAGCAAAATATAGTTTGTAACTGGTATGAAATATCTGCCACCCAGCTGAATATAAATCATACAATAATGCTGGATGAGTGTTGTTCAATGAGACTTATGTTGGTCAATATTTGTCTGGAGGATGAAACGGGCTTTGTCTGAAGTGGGAGCATCACAGTCCGAGCCGGAGAATCCATGTCATGTTCTCTGAACCTGTCTGGCCAAAGTCACAGTCTGATACTGTCTCCGAGACAGAGTCATTGTTGCCTGTCATTACATAATGGCAGAAACGCGGCCTAGTTAAAGAGAGTCTCCACTAAGCCTTGAAAAAAGTCTCAGAAACATTAAATGTATGGTTTGAATTTATAAATCGAGTTTTAAAATAGCTTTCAGGAGTCATAGTGAGCTAAAAAAAAAAAAAAAAAAGTAAAATGTGACTTTCCACAAACAAAACAGAAACACTTTCTTACTGCATTTAATCGTTTTAAACGCACTGAGCTGTCAGTGTCTGTACTTATGAGGCAGCAGATCAGATTTGTCCTTCCACAATTTGACTTTGTCCCACTCTCGACAGACATGAAAGAGGGCGGCAGGTGCAGTGGCCCTTTAAGACACGGAATTTCATTAATAAACTACCTTTGAACGCGCTGAGACGACTCGAGGTTCAAACTATACAGACTTTTTTTGTATATTTTCACCTTCAAGTCAAATTTTACACCCATAGTTTCTCTTCTGAATGCTTCACACGTCCCCCTGTCCACCGTTGAAACCGTTTGAGCTGGAGAGCAGACGATTCATTTCAGCTGGTGCCATTTCTCAGTCCTGCCACTTCATTACATGCAATTTCAGTTAACAGGGGAGTCATGACCGCCGATAAAGGGTTAGCAGTCGGTATGTGACATTGAAGGAGAGTGAGAGTTAGTGTTTCTGTGTATGAGAGCGAGTGTGTTATTTTCCCCCATTTGCTCTGCTCACAGCAGGTGCACTTTTTAATTAGGACAAACCTGCTTTGCTTACAGTTTTAAGACAACTGAATCTAAAACATGACATGAGAACAGTCAGTTTAGCCTAATTCATTAATTAGAGAGTTAGTCTCATCGTTGGGCTCTCAGAATTAAACACAAGCTTCACACAAAATACTTTTGGCACGTACAGTGGCAAGCAGTGCTGACAGTTCTTGGTCTATATGTTCAGGTTTGTGTCTACAGAATGGAAGTGAGTGGTATTATTGGAGGTTTTTTGTGTTGCTTACATCATGTTTTAATTCAGCAGCAGAAACACTGTGCCTCACACTCTGGATCTTTCTGGTTTTAACCACAGACTGTATGTAAAAGATGAAGGACATGAGAGCGCCCCAAAAATGAAGCCAAAGCATCTCACTCGCCCTCTGGTGGCTGGCTCCAGCATAGGTCATAATTCACTTTTCCTTTAGTGTTTCGGGTAGCATTAAACTAAAACATGAAAACTCAAAGTGCTCCACAACTAATGGAACTAAGGAGACACTGAACCCCCCCTCCTAAGCCCGGAGGGGAGAGGAGAGTTGGGTACCCGGAGGTAGTAGTTATCATGCTGGTTCATGTTAAAATGTTCATTTTTCTCATCAG
>KV751332.1:4975063-4980063 GCA_001698575.1 Mola mola | reverse complement strand
CACCCACAGTGCTATGCTTACATATGCAGGACTCTAAAAATAGCTTAAGGTCAGACTGCAAAAATAGACCAGGGGGGAATAAAAGCAGGACTCGTTGGACTGAGTCTAAATGCTCTGACAGTCTGTCTATCTGCATTTGGCTATTTGTGGCGGACGCAGGCAGGGAAGGAGGCAGGCAGAGAGGGGGGAGGTGGTGCTGGAGATGAGAAGACGGCGTGCGGAGAGTTGCACTGCAGCTCTCTCCAGCTGGCTCCCCGGCTAATTAGAATGGGGGAGAGCACGCGTGAAGCCCACACCATTCTGAGCTGTGCATGCTCCTCTGGTCAGAAATGCAACTCTGCCTCTCCCCGCATGCCCATCGAATTCAGCTGTCTGGATGATCAGATGTGGCGTTCTAGGTAATGGATCCATCTTTAGATTATGGTGCATTTTGGGCCATTTACCGCGCTGGCCAGAGAGGCTTTTTCTCCTGGATTCTAAGATGAACTGAGCTGTGTTCCCACAGGCTGTTTCCCTGACCCAGTGTAACACAGTTAACTTAGGGAGGACAGGAGGTCAATTGTTCTGCGATAATTAGACAGAGGCAGTAATTTAACCACAGGCCAGAAATCCTCAGCAGCAGCAGAGTAGAAAGCGTTCATGTTGAGGGACAAGAAAGTAAACATTTAATCTGGTGTCATACTTCAGCTCTGTGCACGACGCCTGCTTTCTCTTACATTCAGTTCATTAATCGATTTAAGATTAACTCTGTTTCCTCCTCTGTCCATATGTCCACCTGTCAAATCAAATCAAATCAAATCAAATTTTATTTGTATAGCCCGAAATCACAATTTACACATTATCTCACTGGGCTTTGACAAACTGTACAGATGTGACATCCTCTGCCCTTAGACCTTTGAACTGGGTGAAGAAAAACTTTTAAAAAAAAAAACCTAAACAGGGAAAATAGGAAACCTCGGGAAGAACCACAGAGGAGGGATCCTTCTTCCTAGTACGGACGGACGTGTAATAGATGTCACTTGTACAGAACACACCAACATCATAATAACAGTTTACTTAGAATGTATAAAACACCCATGAGTCCCAGAGTTTGTGGATTCTATAAATCCGGATGTATGGGAAGTCTAGTGATCCAGATGCAGGTGTACTCTGTTGGTCCAGGAGTCATTATAGACCATGTATCAAGATCTGAGTGTTGCTGATGTAGTTCCCGAGTCCAAGAGTATGTGGAATCTGTAAATCCAGGGATATATGAAGTGTGGTGATCCAGAAGCAGGTGTAGTCTATTGATCCATAAGCCATTATGATCTGTGGATCCAGATTTGCACTTGGAAATCCAGCCTAGGATCCGAGTCACAGGATCTCCTGTCCTAATGTGGCCAGGAGGCATCAGGCGGGACCACAGCTGCAGCTCCCACCGCGACCTAGAAAGGATGCAGGAAGATAAAGCACAACGACTCCGGGGAAGAAGTAAAGTTAGTGTAAGGATATGGACATTTAGATGAGCAGATAAGGAGTCTGAGTCAGAGGGGGGAGAGGAGAGAGCTCAGTGCCTCATGGCACATCATATCACAAATTCAGGATCACTCCGCTCTTTGTTTGTCACTCACACACATCAGTGGACAGTGAGCGGGAGTCTCACTCGTGACTGAGAACCCACACTTCACCCACGTGCACACTTCACACTTCACCTGCGCACGTCTTTTCCTGTTGTTCATGTCTGATCTGAATTTTTGTTTTCTTTCCTTTCCACACGCAGGAACATGGGAAAATCAGGCCTACGTGTCTCCTGCCTTGGGTTAGGTGAGTTGGTGTAGAGAAAGAAAAAATATTCCTCTCTCTTTCAACCGCTCAAACAAAAAGAACAACATCTCCGTTGATCCTCTTGTTTAGGCACCTGGGTGACATTTGGATCGCAGATCTCTGATGAGGTGAGAGCTCTGCTATCTCTCTGTTTGCATGAGCAGTCGATTGCCGAGCACGCTCGGTCGTATTGCTATTGGTGGAAAATACTTTTTTATACACGCCTTAAAATCCCACAGACTTCAAAAACTATAATAGTGGTGAGATATTAAATATTATACTACTGTGTTATCCTCCCAGCATGGTGCCCTTCACAAATGACCTCTTGGTAACTGGAATTACGTCTCAATTTTTGCGTTCCGGCAGATGGCAGAGAACCTGATGGCCATAGCTTATGAGAACGGAGTGAACCTGTTTGACACGGCCGAGGTGTACGCTTCGGGAAGGTCTGACTTCACTTTTTCACCCAAACTATACTGAGTTTTCCATCTTGCGGAATGTTTTTTTTTTTTGTCACCAATAGTTCAAGGTGTTCTTCATCTCTTCAAGTTTCTATTGGACATATCTTTAAACGTTTTTGTACTGTGTGTTGTGCTCTTTAGTTGAAAGCATGATGTGTTTCTTCACAGAGCCGAAATCACTCTAGGGAACATTATCAAGAAAAAAGGATGGAGGTGATAATACTCATTTTTTTCTAAACTGATTTCTATTGCATGTTAAAAGCTTCCTGACTTTTATAGGTCATGAATTACTTCATTGCTTTTTTAGATAATCCCTAGCAATTTCTCCCTGCCAGGAAATGCAATGCATGTCTACATGTTTTGTAATACTATGAGAATAGGCACCATTAATTTAAGGGAAATTTGGGCTTTTTAGACAAATGGGAATCTTTAGCTTCAAAAGGGCTATAAAAGGATAAAAATGTAAAACTCGCAGATCAAAATACATGGGGGCAATCCTTCAGATATTTTTAATCTGGAGAAAGATTTAAATTTGCCAAAACGATTGCAGGCACAGAGGCAGAAAACTATGTCAGCTATACTCTCAGTTGAATCAGAGAAGTAGAAATTAAAAGAAAGTATATATTTCACTTGTAACACACTGTGTCCTTTTCAGGCGCTCAAGTTTTGTCATCACAACAAAAATATACTGGGGAGGCCAGTAAGTACAATACTGCGGCTATTGTTCCGATCACAGTCCTTGTTTCATTTATCATCTTTAAAGAACATCACCCGTTTTTAATTTCCGTCACTCCACAGAGCAGAGACAGAGAGAGGACTCTCCAGAAAGCACATTATTGAAGGTAAAGTATGACCTTGGCTTACAGTAGAAAAAAAGAGTCTCACGTGACATTTCAGGTCATGAAAAAGATGATAGTGTAGTATTATTACTACATTTTGATATACTTGTTGGTGTGTAGGAGATGGTTTCCACGCTGAGTCGTGATGAATCATTTGATGACCCTTTAATCTCTGAGCGTGAGTGCTCTTCATTTACAGCCACTCCACGTCCCACGCCACAGTAAACACATCAGTGTGCCTCAAAAGTGCAAATAAATAGCTATGATTCATAATAGAATTTGAGAGGACATGCTAGTGTCGGAAGGTGAGGAGTAGAAGAAAGGAGACGTGGAGACGGGTGGTCATGTGATTCGGTAAAGTATGAAAAAGTACAAGGGGTCAGATGAGGGAACGTAGATACGAAGCCGAAACACAATTGTTTTTCCAGCCACTCAATCAGCCCCCCAAAAAAACTCCAAAACATAAAAAACAAAACACAACTCTTCAGAGAGCTTAGAGGCTAATGGCCCGGTGTATGCTCTTCTATGTCTGTTTTCTAAGTAGCATGGCCTTGAGGTGATCATTTACCAAGGCAGCAAATGGGCTGTTTGACCGCCATTGTCATGAGGCTTTGGATTTGCGGCTGTTATGTAATGAGTGGAGTGTTTACGTGCAGGGACAACTCTCTCAAATCCACTCCTCATTTCATTTGTGATTTTAACCTTTACATTAAATTGCTAACATCACTAAGATGCACTGCAGCATATATTGATGTAAAAATTATCAAATATAGCATTAATTTGTAGCTGAGCCCCATTAACTTTTTTGGGAATCATTATTGTTGCACGGATGCTCTTCTATAGCAACTATCTTCGGGTCTATAGAGGTTTTATGCAGACATTATTGTTTGTACGGTGGTCCACTCACTTTTCCTCTAAAGTTGCTACAAGGTTAAGATTTTGGCTAAATATCTTAATAACTGTTTGATGGATAACCATGATATTTGGTAAACACACACTCATGCCCCTCTCAGGATGAACTGCATTTATTTTGCACGTCCCTTTACTTCTCTTCTAGCACCATCTTCAGGTCAACATTTCCACTTGCTCAGATTCTCTGATTTAAAACCATTTCAGCTTTGACTGGACTCTGTGTTTAGTGCCAATGTTAGCCTTATGAGGTGTGTGTGTTTGTGTGTGCGTGTGTCTCTGTGTGTGTGTGCATTTATTTCAAAGCTGTCTCAGTCTCAGTTGAGCTGCTTTAGCTTCTCTGTTTATTTACCAAGGAGGATTAATCACTGACCACTGTTTTGACAGGTTTAAGAGGATCCTTATCCAGACTGCAGCTGGACTATGTGGACATCGTCTTTGCCAACAGAAATGATGTCAACAGTCCAATGGAAGGTCAGCTACAGATGTTTGAAACTAGCCAAACTAGTCATTGTGCGGCATGGTAGTCATAGTAGCAGTCGGTTGTGATTGTGTTCTGCATGCAAAATAATTGCCACAGAGCTCTAAAATTTGATAATGTGAATGTTATTTGCTGCGACTTGCAGAGATTGTGCGGGCCATGACGTTTGTAATAAACCAGGGGATGGCTATGTACTGGGGAACCTCACGCTGGAGTGCCATGGAAATCATGGTGAACGCTGACTTCACATTCGCTCTTCACAAGTGTGACGTTGTTAGCTTATGGTAACCCGCTGATCAGTTTTCTCTGTTTTTTGCACCAGGAAGCCTACTCAGTTGCACGGCAGTTCAATCTGATACCGCCTGTGTGCGAGCAGGCCGAGTATCACTATTTTCAGAGGGATAAAGTCGAGGTGCAGCTTCCCGAGCTCTACCACAAGATCGGTCAGACACCCTCAGTCCAACAGCTCTGATTATCTTTGTTTCTCTAAATTAATGTTAATCTCAT
>KV751332.1:4955532-4975035 GCA_001698575.1 Mola mola | reverse complement strand
TGTGGATTAATCACAGGGAAGTATAGTGACGGCGTGCCAGAGTGCTCCAGAGCAGCAATGAAGGTCAGTTTGATTCAATCAGGCCTCCCTGGGGGGGATATCTCTCAGTTAAAATCAGCCTCTGTGTTATTCTCTACCCGATCAGTTGGGCACAGCATTGTGAAATCAGTCCTGTAACAGTACTTTTTTCTCCATTTTCTCCTTCTGAAGGGATACCAGTGGCTGAAGGAGCGGGTGAACAGTGAGGACGGCCGCAGGCAGCTCGTCAAAATCAAGGAGCTTCATCTAGTGGCAGATAGACTGGGCTGCACTGCTGCACAGTTAGCCATAGGTACAACATAGCAACATTGCATGATTGCACAGTGTAGACACACTGAAGCTTTGTGCATACATTTTGTCAACTGAGATTGAAATCAAAGAACTATGGATATGTGCTTAATTCAAAGTGCTTTGACTGATGTTTGCAAAAAAACTTAGACATTCAAGGATATTTGGTCAACTGATCATCATGCAGAATTACAGTTCAACCTTTCCTTACTTTTAATTTGTCCATTAATCAGTGCTAATTAAAATGTGATCTGATTTGGACCGGTTTCACTGATATTCAGATTGTTTTCTCTCTTTTACAGCCTGGTGTCTGCGCAGTGAGGGAGTCAGCTCAGTACTTCTGGGTGTTTCTACTACTGAGCAGCTGCTTGAGAACCTGGGTGCCCTTCGGGTACTTTCTTTTCTTTTTTTCTCATCTTCCTCCTACATCAATATATCTGCCTGAGCCACAGTTGTTTGAACCAACAGATATGCTTCTTTACTTAAAAGTAATCTAAATCCCATCCTTCTGTCCTCCATGCAGATTTTATCCCAAATGACCCCTCAAACCATTACCGAGATTGATGCCCTGCTGGGAAATAAGCCACACTCGAAGAAGGAGCTTCGCTCGTAAAGATGCAAATCCGAGTGACAGACGATGTTTTGAGGAAACGGGGAAGACAATGACATGGGGAAACACTGCTTTTTGCTCTGCTGTATACTCAACAACTTGCATGTCTTCAGCAACATTATGCTTCCAGTATGTGCGCATATCCATTTTGCGCATTACATTGTTATTATGTATGATAAAAAACAAGATCTCTCAATTGAGAAGAAAAAAAGAAAGCAGGTCCTATATTGCTCAATGCCATTTGTTCAGAGACTAATTGTTTCTCCAGAGGCTGGCTGTACCAACGGGCCTCTGCCAAACACAGAGCGTAAGAAAGATGCTCACCTGCTGGCAAAGCAGGTTTGACTCTTGTTGATTAAAATATTCTAAAGCAGAAAAAAAAAAAAACAAGTCTGTGCTGAAATGGAACTTTACTGCGTTAATGGTGCTTTCATTGGACATCTGAGTCTCCTCCTCCCCTCGCAGCTGCCTGTTTTTCTGTATGGTGTTTAGTAATCAGCAGCAAGAGAGCCAAAGGTTAGTACTCGTGTCTAGCCTAACATTTCCCATAGTCTGCATGTGACTGGTCCGCTACGCTCACGGCTTTACAGGGTTGGGAACAATGGATTACCGATTAAATTGTTAATCTGACTGCAATAATAATAATAATAATAAAAAACCAACTAATAGCACAGTCTGGTATATCTTTAACTTCTGGCACAAATTTCTTTAGTAAAGTAAAAATTAATGCCTAACACTGGCTTTTAAATGAAAGTGCAACATAATGTAAAAATTGGCAATCTGGATGGGACTCTCAAGATTTTGAGGGCTTCTTTCCCAACCCTGCCTCTTTCTCAGCAGTCTTTTCGCCTCCTCTGTTTGTAAACTGTGCGCATGTCCCTTTAAGAGAGAATAGCCCAGACAGCGTGTCAGTGTGGCATGGCTTTAATGGCTTATGTAGAATTGCTGTGCCCTTGTAAGCCATTTTTTCTTTACTCTAAATGGTCTTGCAGTTTGATCCAGGATCTGCGCTGGCGGCCGCTCTTGTTTTTAAAGACTCTCCGCAGTCTGAAGTCACGGCTGTGTGTCCATCTGACTTGTAATCTTTGTGATGTCCTAAACTGTATCCAAAAGATGTTGGCTCCGCTCTGGTGACGAGCATTATTGTCCTTAAATCAGAGCTTCTGAGGCGAGTTGGGCTATGTGGAAAGGTCACTGAGCTCCTGACACAAAGTTTTGGACACACTGTGGAACAATTGTAGTTTTCTGATGATAGGACAGCGATAAAAAGCCTGAGTTTATCAAATGTGGTATGACTCTTGCTGCAGGTCACTTGGGGGTGGGATTTAGTAAATGTAACATTTTCTTTTGTGTAAATCTAAAAATATAGCTTCTCTGCTCATTTCTCTGGGAGTTCTCTTTCTCTCTCTCTCTCTCTCTCTCTCTCTCTCTCTCTCTCTCTCTCTCTCTCTCTCTCTCTCCCTCTCTCTACATCGTTTGTTCCCTTGAATTCTTGCACACGTGCACTACTCATTTTACACTGCGTTTCATGGCTTTTCCCTTTAGGTTTTTATTAATTTTTAAAGTTGGTGTTGTGAAGACTTGTTCCTTCGATGATTTTCCATTGCAATAATTTTTTCCTTTATTTTTTTGATACATGAAGCCGTTTTAGCAGGTACACGGTTACTCTTATACTGTAAATAGGATCAGCCGTTTGACTTGATGCGAACGGGGGTTAAATATGGGGATCATGAAGGAAGCAGCTGAAACGATGCTCTACTCTGTGACTCTGTACTGATACACAGTTCGAATGAGTGTAGCGTTCAGTGTATATAGATACTTCAATCAAACCTTGAAAATGTAACTGGCTGCATAACTTATATTTTACTGTCTTGCAACAAAGAGAAACCAAAAGAGAGAAGAGACTACTTGCTGAATGTATCATTACTGTTCTTACAAGCCGAAGGGACAGAAGCACATTATACAGGTTTCTTTGTGTGTTGGAACCTGCTACATAATAACCTGCAGTAGTGTCTCACAGACACACATGCTTGGACAAAGGGTTGTCCATGGGAGCTTTTTGCACACCATTCTGAGTCAAAATGAGCCCCTGGAAAGACATACGATTTGTATTTACATTTCACACCCAGAACATGTAGGCTAATCATACAGTCAACCCCCCCATGTTAAAATTTTTGAATTAATTGTTTATTTGTGGATATGGTCAAAAAAAATTGACAGTATATGAACTGGATATTAAAAACAAATCCACCCCGAAAAAAAAGCTAACTTTAGGGTATTACACCATGCCATGTTAGGTTTCATTTTTCTACGCTTCACTGAACGATGGACCCACACACTTAAAGACACACAAATGTATTTAAAAAGTTAAGATCTTTCATTCTTTGAATGTTTTTTCTGTACCTAAACACACTGGGAACAGCCAGCCAGCAGATATGACATGGCCCCTGAACAGTATCCTTGCAAAGCTTATCAGACGCTAAAGCCTGATCACGTCCGGCTTCTCCTGCACACATTGAACCTTATAAACGTGTCATTTACTGCAATTACAGGCTCAGAGTGTAGATAACAGCGGCAACACGTACTGGGCATGTAAACATTACCAAGACTGTGTCTGCGTGTCTGTAGATATGAAGTTAATCTATTACTTTTATTCCAGAGAGCTGCATGGAATCATATGACAGTCACATTTGTGACAAACAGCTTAGGTTTGCGGGGTTACTCACTTTACCTGTAACAAAGGTCCAGTCTTACTACACAGACAATAAAAGAGGGACTTTTGACTTAATAAACATGAGCACACAGCTTTACAACATCATATCAAAATACATGTGACCCACCCTGATATCGTATCAGCTGATGTTAGGGGGGTATTTTTTTTAAATATCGGTATTGTTCTGATGAGCAAAACTGGTCTGATGTGAACAACCGATGATTATTTCAGTGTGGCTGCCATAGTGTGTTTGTCATCTGTTTCCTTTTCTGTTTCAGAGGGTGGCGCCAATGCCCCAAAAAGCAAAAGCAAATAAAATAACAAGAAGAACTGTGTTTGTTGTTTGGCCAAGCCACGTTTGTATAGGCAGACATAACATGTATGTTACAGGTCATTTGGAGGTTATTTATTATATGTGTTTCAGTGTTTATAAAACCTGATTATTGTAGAAACATATTTTTATAGAGATTGTATCAGTACCAGCCATCATAGCATTATTCTTGGTAGCATCGAAATTGGCCAAAATTTTCATATTGATGCATCCCTACAAAATAGAAAGCATACCAAAGCTAGAGTAGAATATGTGTTTGGTTAGAAAATTTACTAAATCAGAAGGTCAAAATTTATATAAAACATGGAAAAAGTAACTAATCTTTTAAGAGTATAACAATCAAGACAGATGACAAAGGCAACTTTAACATCTCTCACAAGTTGGCTTCTTAACTGGGCAAAATTTTCAATGCTTAAAAGCAGGAGCCAGAACACAGAAGCCAGAAGAGGACTCCTGTTGGCCTGCCAAATGTCTGACTTCTTCACCTGTGGGCCCCAGGGTCATTCAGATGGACAGTGGAATAAAAACGCGACAGCCGCGTGGGTCCAGCACTGCGCGTGCTCCTTAAAGAGCAGAGATGACTGAAGACTGAGTGTCACCAGAGTGATAGATGAGACATATGTGTGTATTAAAGCATGCTGATAAACATTCAAAGATGCGCTGGGAAACAATGGATGTGTCACGCTGCCAGAGGAATAAACCAGGTTGCAACGCATGATTCATCCCTTGTATGAAGCAGTTGCTTGAACAAGGTGATGAAAAACAAACCAAGGGAGTAGCAAGTGAGCAGATGAGCACATCGATGCTCCCACATCTAATAAAGCATGTTGAAAACCTTGCCTGGGTGTTTTTGTATCAGGTCAGTTAATAGTTTAATAATGACAGCGACGCCTGTAGCGGCTGCTCTGCAAACAAGGCCGGAGATGTCAGCATCATGTGTCACATTTGCATCTGCATTGTGACATTTATAGTCTCTAGAAACTATTTCTCCACTTCTTAATTTTAAAAAATTAAGCTGCTGACGATCAAACCGCCGGGTCTTGGTATTTTTTTAATTGTTTTCCTCTGGGCTGTGGGCTGCCATCGTTAAAACTATTATAAACACATCAGTGAGCCAATCCATCCAGTGTAGTGACATGTTCCTTCATTAGCAGGAGTCTCATTAATGCTGAGTTTGAGTATTTCTCATAATACATTACAATGTTACATAAAGGATGTAGTAAAGAACATTAAGATGAGAGAATTTTAAAAGGTGGCAAATGTATCCACAGCTGTATCTCAAAAATAATGCATTATTTACTCCAGTTTGATAAATACTATTCTTTTATCTGATTGAATAATAATTTGTGACCTGTCCTCTTTCTATTTTCATTTGTCTTGATAGTCAGAGAGAGCAAGTATATTATTTCATTTATTAATTTCAGATTATCAAAAATGACCATTGCAGTAACAGTAGAGGTGAAACCTAAAAAATTTGCATTCCATCATAATCACTCCTGCCCATCCTTAATTCATCCCAGCTGTCCACTAAATCATTCAACTCCCCCAGGTTCGCTGTACAACAGCCTTTCACATTTCAAAATGCTCTGAGCCCTCTTTGAGCTGCTGAGGGAACAAAGTTCCCCCTTCAGCCAATTAAAATTTTTTAATAGCTCCTTCAAAAACCACACCCAAGCTTTATCCATCTTCTCAGCCTTTACCCTTCTTTGATCATTTAACTTAATAGGATTTATCCCAAGTCAATTTACAGCAAAAATAAGTGTAATTACACCATAATCAGGGAAAATAAGGAAAAGTTAAGAAAATATGACTCAGGTGATCACAGGTTACATTTATTTTCTACTAAAATACACGTTTCATGCAGGTTTTGTCACTTTCCACAACAGTCAACAAAACACAATGAAATTAGTGTGGAACCTTCTTGAGGCCTCACAACATCAGGCAGAGGGAGAGAGATGATTAAATCAACCACTGCAAGGTTTCGTAGGTGCAAATTTCTGGCTCTGTAAGAGATGAGTCTTGATCTACAGTTACATGCTGTTACATGCTTTCATTAGATTACCAACAGCATACCTGGTCATGATGCTGTGCTTACGGAGAAGGGTTGTTTAGGAAATCATGTGCTATAAAGTGGAAAGTAATAATGTAGTTTAACTACTGGAATATTGCTTTTGAAAAGGGATGTAATGAAATCAGTGTACAGCACAAAATATCCCACTTACTCTTAATGGATGCAAACTCCATTAATTCATCAGCTTGATTCGACAACTTGTGGTTCAGTCTGTATCTGGGCAAGTTTATTCTTTCTCTCCAGTCTTTTCGCCAACTTCACGGCAGCCAACGTGTGACCCACTGGGAAAGAATGTGCACTGCGGCACAGCTCAAGTTGAAAAACAGTGGCTTCAAAGGCATATGTGAATCTGAGCATGGCTCTGCTTTACAAGGCCTGCTATGATCATTGTATGAAAATAAAAAGAGGTAGGCAAATTCTCTACAATACTCAGAACACACAGACAGTTTTATATGATGCCGAGATGAGTGGGTGCTGGTCAAACATGCTAAACACAAAGCTGGTTGAAAAGACAACAGTCCAGCACTGCATGCTTGGGATCAGCCACCCTAGTTTTAAAAAATAGGGACTTTCCTTATACAGCTGCTCACATATTGATGCATTTAAGACTTGGATTACTTTTTCATGTAAACAAGAGACAACAAAACACAAAACTCATGCATGCACTATTATCTCCAGAATGTAGAACAACAGTAAACACAGACAGATATTACTGCACAGCATAGTTAGTGGCCTTTTAGGTTGCAGGAGAACGTGAGAGAGCGTTGTTAAGACCCGAATAAAGCAACTACAATTCAGCGCATCCTCTTATCTTTCTTGCTGCCCATCTGCATGACATCATTAAGAGTAAATGACATAAATGCAATCTGCTCAAGTTCACTTTCCTTCCCGCACTCCATCAGGCACGAGAACCGATCCGTGTCTCCGTTGTAAGCCAGGTCCGAGTAGCCGCTCGGGCCCCTGTGGATGATCCTGGGCCTGTCCCACCCGGATGAGTGCAGCGGGGACCGGTTCAAGTACACACCCATGTCTCTTCTGCTGGACTTGTTAGTTGGGTGGACAAAGAGCAGCCAGGTTTGCGTGTCTGGAGACAAGAGAGACGTTCCGCAGGTTTTGCTTTCGGCGTCGTCGTTTGCGACAAACTCGGGAGCGGGAAAACCAATGACACTGCCCTGACAGCCCAAAGGCGTTTCGACGAGCTCGGGGGCAAAGTGGGGTTTGTCGAAACACACACCGCTGTTTTCACTCAGGGCCTCACATCTGTGGCCCCCAGTGTTGCGTGCATTACAGTAAAGATGACTCCTGCCCTCATGATCTATGATCTCCGCCATTTCACACTCGCACGACTTGTTCTGAAGCATCTTACCGATCTGCCATGTCTGGCCGAAGTCCTTACTGTATAATGATAGTGCATGTGGGTAGACAGTACAAGGAATGGGGAAGGAACAGCATCTGTAAGGGACATAATAGGCATATGCTGGGATAATCAATCTGCCGTTCTCCAGCTGAACACCATGACCTGGACCCACGGCGAATGTCGCCCATTTACAGATAGTTTTGCCAATCACACTTTCGGTTAAGTCCTTCGCTTGACTCCAGGTTTGCCCGTCATCGCTGCTGCTAACACAGCAAAGGCGGGTCTTGTTCCTACCTGTGAGTATCTGCCTTTTCTCCTTGGTTCTTCCCCAGACACAGATAAAAAATAAGAACAATGTTTTACTGTTTTTTTCATATACAGGGCAAGGATTCATGGTGCGGTGGTGTGGCAGGCATGCTGTTGACAGCTCTTGACTGGTGGACCACTAGGAAATGAAATTTAACACACAAATGACAAAGGACATGTAAGGACACAGGAAATGTGAATAGTTATATGTAATAAGATGGTTCTCGCATGAGAATAACAACCTGAACAGAGCCGTCATCTTTCAGCGCTCCACTTCTCATAACAAGGATCTTGGCACTGGTGTCAGAGGGCCGAGATCTTTTCTCTGCAAAGGCGAGGAAGGTGCGACTGTGTTTCAGATAGATGAGTGCAGGAATCCTGTATGTTATCCCGCTCGGCTCCCTTTCAAACAAAGTTGTCTTGGCTGGCTCGTCACCACCGCCACTTTTGGATGGTGCGTTTCCCATGCTGCATCAGAGCTCCTGCAGATAAACGACAGGTGGCGGTTTGATTGGTAGTCTCTGCTATAACAACCTTTAAAGCACAGGCTCAAAGGAAGAGTTCACACTCCAGCAGCTCCTCACAGACAAATATGACTGCACTGCTACAAATGGCATCAGACGTATGCAACAAAAACCTTACCTTCACATCAGTTCCCTTTGATCTTCCTGTGAGATGAATTCTAAAGTCTAATTTCACGCCACACCAGGAACCCCTGGCGTTCACGACACTGATGCTAAGGGTTCATCTGGAAAAGAGACGACTCTCACTTCGAGAGACGCAATCGCAGTCCCTCCCGCCTTCAACGCGTCCTGGCTAAAGGAGACACCTTCATTCAATCAGAGCACGAAAATCCAGTTTAGTGGAACGTTTCTCGTTTTGTTGTGTTTGCATGGTAGCTAAATGACAGAGAATACGGGTACCTTCACTTATGAAGCTCAAGTAATTTGAAGCATGAAGCGCGAACACAGGTCGAACGTAAATCCGCCCCGACGACTCCAACGCCCATATGTGTGTGTTTAAGGTTTTAAAGTACCTTATCCTGGTCAGGTTGACTAATATCTTATCATCGAATTCGATCTTTGACGAGCAAAGGACGCCTGTTTCTTCTACCTTCGCCTGTAAGGAAGATATTTATGTTACTTCATAGCACCACCTGCTGGACGGGAGGAGCAGCGCTTAATTTACAGGCTGTTGCTAGGACACAGGACACTACAGCGAGGCTCACAATCCGCCGTAGCATGTTGTCATGCCAGTCCAGTTCGTGAACATTTTAAACTGGACTTGCATAAAAGGGGATTTCGTCATAATTGGATCAAGCAAGCAAACAAAATGACCAAAGAGTCCCTTAAGTTCAACGATGTAAAGAGCAAATATTTCCCTGACAGGACATCACTCTGTCGAGGGCGAGAAGAAGGTGGGTTACTTTGCTTCGAGCATACAAATGGAGCCTGTTGTCATTTGTACGTCCTTTAAATAACAGAAATATTTAAAAACGCAAATAAAGATGTAACCTTTCTTACCTTCTCTGACAAAAACAAACAACAAAAAATGATTCATCAATAAACTAATGCATCTCAAAAAGTTGGAATATCGTGAAAGTTAAACTTTCATAATTTCTAAATTATCAGGAAATATTTTAAACCTTTTTTTTTATTTTGGTGGACTATATACAGCTACCCTGAAATATTCTAATGCTTTTAGATGTGTTATATAATTATATAGTGTATAAAAATGAAAATAGTAAAATGCTTAAAACGTTTTAGCATTCTTGTTGTAATGAGTGTGGAATGTATTAAATGTTCACTTTCTTTTTTTGATAAAAAAAAACACAATATTCTACTTGTTTGAGATGCACTAGTAAATGTTTGTTATCTTGATAATGAGTTTCATCATTCCTTTTAATTTCTTTTTCTTTTTCTTTTTTTTTTTTCCACCTGATCAATATTTCAGGCTACTGGTAAAAAGTGATAGTTCGTCTGAAGTGAGACAGTATTAATACCTGATAAAAAGGATGATTTGGATGATTTTTCATGTTGGTGTATGAGGTGATGTGCCCACAGAAGTTGCACAGCAACCACTTGTTTGTCATGCATATTTAAATAGGCCAAAATAACATCTGCTATACAGAATCAGGCATAAAATTAGTAAACAATGAAATAAATAACACACGGAAGCATGCTAACAGCTATTGGTGGCCATTCAATAACGTGGAGGGACAGATGACATCTCACGTTCAGTCCCAGGGACCTCTGCAGAGACAGCGTGCACTCTTACAGAAATGAAAACATTGTCAGTTGTTTGATTATAGAAATGACATGACTGTTATATATGACTGTAAGTCGAAAACTTTTTTGCCTTTGTGGCTCTTGGCTGTAAAATCAAGTAATTTAAATGTCATATTTTGCTTTGTTTTTTTGACTATACAAAAACCGAGTACCGAGAAAATTATTTACAGATTCAGATGGATGGGATCGATAATGAAGATGCAGCTCTGTAAACAATATCTGCTGACATCATTTAAATCAATCTGACTTACCTCGTAGGTGCTGGTCATTGGCTTGTTGCTTACAGAAAGGCAGAGGAGCAGAAACACAGGAAGGTGCATCGAAGAGTGAAGGAGAATGTCAGGACATGTGAGGATGACAGAGGGACTCGCTCTCCTCATTTTAAAACATTAGACAGACCTTTCCTGGTAAGGAACGAAAATGTATGTAAGGCGCTTGTTGGAAAACGATGTGCCAAACACTGTCAACGTTCACTCTCTGTTTCACTTTTGAAGCTCCGATTGCATTGTGTTGATGAGCCCTTTGAACTCTGCTCCGTTGATATCAGTGAGCAGCAACTGAATACTGTAAGTATCGCACCTCACTTTTTTTATTTTTTGTTTTATTTTTTTGCCAAGATTATTTGGTAGCCTGTGATTTAAAAATAAAAGACTTTTCTCTTTGCGGTGCACAGGTCAAGCCAGAGGACCTCAAGGTGTTTGACAACGTGGCCTACATCGATGCATCTGTTAACTCCCTCTCTTTAGGTGACTGCTCTCGAGTTTTGTGTGGATTCATCTTCAACATGTTATTTCATATTTTGTGCCTCTGATAGGAACTATTTTTCTACAGACTCTTTCAGCTGTTTTGTGTCTTTAAGAGATCTCAATCTTTCTTTAAACGGGCTGAGCAACATGACATTTCGTGCTGTTGACTTCCTTCATCTCGAGGTGAGATCACCTTGGCACAATCATGAGATTCCCTAATGTTATTGCCTTTGTTAGGTTGGAGGTATTTTAAGTCTTAACAGAAATTTTAAAACCTTTTATTTGTATCAAAAATGTCCTTTGGTTTATTTTTCAGCTAATTTGTAATTCGCAATTGTCTTTCATAATGAAAAATGAACAAACAACGAAACCACATGCTACTACTGGTGCCTACCATGACCGAAAAATATAATATTAAACTTGTGTGATATTTAAGCTGCAGCTAATCATTGGAATCTGTGTAATACTTCAAAATGCAATATTATATTCATGTTATGTGCTCTCTCCCGGCTTATGTTTAATTGAATTTGTGTAAATCATGCAGGTCTTGGATTTGTCCTTCAATAGTTTGTCTGCTGATGGTATCGTGTCCGTCGGTCGACTTCCACGTCTGAAGATTCTTCATCTGACAGGAAATCAGCTTCTTCGTCTGCCGTCTGATCTGGGCTCTACCAAATATGACGCCTCTCAGCTGTTGGTACCCTATTTTCCACAAAGTGGCAATATAAGCATTTGTCATGGGGCTTTTGTTCTTTTTTCTTAAAGTTTTTAATCTACGTCTTGTAAATTTATGAAACGCCCCATCTCTTCCAGCGGATTTGCTCATTTGTTATGGGGAAAAAATGAAAAACACAACACCGTCAGCTTTGTGGGAGTAGCTGGGTTTTTTTTTTAACCAGTCACACAATGGCAGAAAGCTTACTTTCCACCTGAAATGTATTACTTTTTATCACTAAACTTTGATATGAGTCATGGGGAAGCTGGAGAAGATTAAAATACATCTAATATGTTTCATCTCATGTTTTCCACCTTAATTGGGATCTTTGGTCCGTCAGGAATCATCTGGCAGAAGTATTCGGATCATTACCTTCATCAGGGAGTATATGTTTTTGATTATATGCGTTTGTTCATTTGTCATTTAGAAGGATTACGCATTAACTACTGGATGGATTTTAACAAATTTTTGGTTGTAGGAGTGGGAGTGGGCCCAGGAAAAAAAAAAATATTAATTTTTTTTCATGTGTGGATCCACATAAAGGGTCTTTTTGATTTAAGGAGACTGTTTGGCCTCGGTAGGTGTACTCTGACTGCCATTCTACTTTTTACTGAAAAGAGAAATCCAGTATTTTTCAACTTGAGCCCTACTTGTTGGTCTTTAGAGAACTTATCTTTCACAAAATACATCGATTTTCAAAATTGCACCATTATGAAGTTTGGTCACTAGGACAAGTTTAGCTAGGCTTGAAAAAGCTATACAATGCAACGGCGTTGGGCATGTGGGGATCTCGGAAATAAATCCCTCTTTTTTTTAACCACCAGCATGGATAATGTGGAGTAGATACCAACAGCGAAACACGTCTTAAACTTGACTTAATAACAGTAAAGATGCTTTATAAAGCTAATGTTTGTACATACTGTGTTTTTCTTACCTGTCTCTGCTTCCTATCACTGCATCTCAGTCATGATCTGTCAACTGCTTGAATTGACACTGGTTTCATGTGAATTTATTCCAAAGTCATGTCTAATTATTAATAACATTTCAAGCATAGGTAGTGGCAAGCTATTTATTTCTGACATTTTTATTTGCCCTGTGCCTTTGCATTGTGTAGGTTTTTCAAGCTAAACGGCCCTAGCATCTGAACTCAACACTGGAGGAATTTTCCAAAAATAGATGCATTTTAAGAAAGTTTAGATTCTAAAAGACTGACAAATAGGGCTTGGGTTCCTTTCAGTAAAGGTGTTAATAAAATAGTCCACAATTTGAGAGACGTCACCACAAGTCTACAGTCAGGTATATAAGGTCCAACAAAAAAAAAATGGTTTAACTGACTTTGTTTGTTTGTTTGTTTGTTTTCATCAAGGCCAGCTCAAGAAGAGGACACACAGTTTAAAGCTCTTGAAGTCCTGTTGCTTAATGATAACAGATTGTCTTCTGAAGTCTTCTGGAGTCTTAAAAATCTCAAGAGGTTATTATGTGGTTTAAATATTCCCATAGAAAATCCAGACTTGCAACGCATTCTGGGAAAATGTTCATTAAGCATTTTCAATTGTCTATTACAGGTTAAAGCGTTTAAATCTACAGGGGAACCGCATTTCTGAAATACCATATTTGCAACCTATGGGCAGTTGTGAATCTTTGCAGACCTTTACTGAAGACAGAGTTGAGGAAGAGGGACTTGGTAAACATTCAGTAAATTATTTATTTACTTACTAGTAGATATTGTGATTTCTTAACAATCAGAATATATTTGATCTTTTTTTTTTTTATCTTCTCAATCCAGTATCCAATGAGCTAAACACTGATGACCTTGTCAAGAGAATCTCACAGGTAATGCACTTTAAAGGTGGTGTTTGAGTTGACCTTGTTATGTTTCTGTAGCTCATCTTTTAAATCTGCATGAATTCGTTTAGATCTTTCACCATCAAAACGGGGGGGAGGACTGGAACAGATCGAGTTTGCCATTACCGGAGCTTCGCTTCCTCAATTTAGCAGACAACAAGGTGTGTTCGGTAATATGTACAAACGAATCAGCCCTGACTCCTTCTGATGATGCCAGCATGCCATCTCGTTGCTTTTTTGGTCAGATTTTAGAGGAAGAGGCTCTGATGGCCGCCATTCTTTTCCCCATGATTCGAGAAATTGATATCAGTTCCAATCCTCTGACCGTGCTAAGAAGTGGTAACCCTTCTCCTCTTTTTCCAGTAATAGGCTATCTTATAGATTTGGCTTTGAATTTTTAGCACTGAGCCTCATGTCTTTGACTATAGGAGACCCTCCCTTACTGACCCATTACCTCCAAGAGAGACGGGGGGTAACAATAAAGCGAAAGACGGTACAGGGATTTGTAAAGCTGCCCCTCAAGATGGCTGCTGATCCAAAATGGAAGGTTGGATGTGCATCTGCATTGTGTTCCAGAGTTCAGTTACCCCAATCTTCCATCTTACTTGAAATTTTTTTTGTTTATCTTTTGTATCTTTTGTAGGTGGAAGAAAGAATCACAAAGAAGCCTTCATTGAAGTATGCACCTCACCGTGCTCATGTTGAGAAAAGAGAGGTGACTGCCAAGAGAACGCCAGATTCTGTAGATACGAAAGGCAATGATGAGCACTTCTTTCTTACCCAGGTGTGAACGTGTTTGCACAAATGGCCCTATTTCTGCTCTCATTTGTAAAAAAAAAAAAATCAAATATCTATTACATTTTATAGTTTAGTTTAGTAAAGCAAAGAATTTATATTAAGAAGTTTATAGTAAAGAATTGAATTCGAGAAGTCCAACTAGTGTCATACCCAAAAATCACACTAACGAACGCCCAAACCAAACACTAAAACCTCAGTCTGATAAAACATTGAAATATGATAGAAATTGACATAGAGAGGCCAACCTGGTGTAATTTTCTACCAGACAGCACTGACTTCAGATAATTAACTTTGGGGCTTCCAATATCAAAGATCAAGGTCACTGACAGGTCAAATTAAAAAAAAAAAAGAAATCCTCCCTATTACCCAAAGTGACTCATTTACAATTCATTAACAGTCCACATCTCAAAATGATGACAAATAGTTTTGGTATCTTTTTAAAATTTCAAAAATGACAGTTGGTTGTCAAAAGACTTACCATTCATCCTTACATGAATTGATTTATGGAGTTTTAGAAACAATAAGTAGACTCATACAAAGTCATACCCTCTCAATCATCATTTGTTACACACTAAAAGTGGTGTATTTATCGGCATATTCTGCTGTGTTTCAATTGTTTTCTGGTCTTCAACAGTCTGCTGATAACTCACTAACGTAGGGTGTGAGGTGCAGACAAACATAGCAACCAGGTTACAGCACTGCCTGTGATAGAGGGGCTCTCATTTGTATACACACACACACACACACACACACACACACACAGCAGAAACACAAACAGCGGACGGGATGAAACGTGGCTCCAGCTACTTGGCAACACGGGACCCTCCAGCAAAGCTGTGCGGAGGTTGTGCAATTCTTTTTGATCTAGATTCTAACTGCTGTAAAACTCCCAGAAAATAAATCTTTCTTGGCCAATGAGCAAGGGAGCAAAGACAAAGAACATCCATGAAATAGTATAATGTCACTTTAATCGCTTTTATCATAGTATGATGAAAGTGATTAAAGTGATATTAGACTATTTCAGCGCTTGAGTCCACTATAGTGGAATTTGTACAATTTGTACCGTGAGTCAAGGGCCTGACAAGAGGGAGGTAGGAATGAATTGGTAGAAAAGGTGAAGTAAATGTAATTAGTAAATGTGCAGGCTGCAGCTGAGCCAGACCCTGACCCTGGCCTTTAAAAAACGGAGTTGATACAGTATCACATTTAAGGCAATTTTAGTGAAATCATTAGAAGGGGAGGCAAAACTGACACTATTAACTAAACACCCTAACATAATGAATATCAAGTGTTTTGAGAGTTTTACTGACGCAGAGACAGAGACAGACATGTTCATGCTTTGAACAATGATCAGTCGCCTATGCAGATGCATTGGCTGTGGGTTAGTAGTAGCGCACAAACATTGTGCATCGCCATTATTTTGTAGCATATTATGCAAACTGTTCGTAGGAATACATGGGCCGCTGCAGTTTCCCCATTGTCAACATCACATGATTTTCACTTTGCTGCACATTTATTTTTCTTTATAGGCAACAGATGTTCCTGAATATGAGTTTGATCTTCAAGCTGATAGGGAAATAACTGCAGAGAACACAAGGAACAACGACGATGATGACATTCCCGTAAAATTCACACACTATGAAATGTTGATGGAGGCAAACTCTATCCCTAATTTGGGTAAGGTCTGCAATTTTACCTGCAGCACTTTAGTTTTGTAAGTTTTCCTAAAACTCTTGAAAATTTTGACTACATAATTTCCTCATAGTGACGGAAATATTACAGATATATTTAATATATATACAGTATATATACCATATATATAATTTTCTGTTTGTTTGTTTGTTTTCAACAGGAATTCAGAAGGCTGTTCGGATGCTGGACCAGGCACTGAGAAATCATAATGTTAACAGAGACTCAAAACCAAAACTTAATTGCATCCAGACACCACACAGAGGAACAGAGAAAAAGGTTCACACAAACACAAAATAGATCTTTAGTCATACTCAATATATAAAGAAATGTAAAGAACCAGGAAAATGTTGTCATCTTCAAAAAAAAGTCTTCACTGCTTCACTGCACACAGGTCAAAGAGCTTCCACCATTAAAACCCATAAAGCAACCGGCTGAAAGGGTTGATGAAATGCTGAAAGAAATCAGAGAGAGTACGACAGCAAGCAAGGTTCCCTTAAGTATGCACCTTTCCGATCCAGTGAAAGTAAACTCACTCTCATGACCTTACTTTTCTTAAATAACATCTTGTTTCTGCACAGGCAGCTCTTTGCACAGCAGAGGTGTCAACAAGCGAGAAGCCCTGCTGCTGCTGAGGGACATGAAGACCAAGTACAAGAGGCTCCATAAGAAAACAATGGATCAAGTTGGCAACATTTAGTCTGACAGACAAACCCCGACTGGGCTGAAAGGTGTGTGTGTGTGTGTGTATGCGTATGTGTGTGTGTGCAGATGCTCTGAATCATATTGAAGTGCTTACCTGCACCATATTCTTGCTTTGATGAAAACAAAAGTAAAAGTGGTGAGTAAATCTTACATGTTGATGGACTTTTCTCATGAAACTGCCTGTAAAAGCCAGCTTTATTTCAAGGTTTAACAACAAGAAACCCTCAGGCAAGAGATTATGATGGTGTAACACATGGAAGCTTCTCTACCCCTTCATGCCATCTTTGTGAGGTTAAGTTACTGCAGAACTCATTACAGTGACTGACTGCAGCTGTGTCTTGGTGGCAACCGCAGCCTTCCTCCTCTGAGTCTGTCTGATTAATACTGTGTGACGAGAGGAGAGCGATGCATGTGAGCATGCTATTAGAACAATTAATACATTCATATGGAACAAATGTTTGCCATGAGTCCATAGAAATCCGACTGGGTGCACAAATTTAACAATTTAAGCTCTTTGTGTACATTTATGGCTTTTCCATCCAAAATCAATTTCATCCTTTCCTTTTGCTCAAACTGTTTCCATATGCACATCCCTCCATGTCCAGCTACCAGAGAAAGTTCGGAAACAGGCTGCGATCATTAGTGTGGCTTCCCCCCTGCTCTAGTCTCAGTATGTCCCTGAAAAATCTGGGATGTTATGGAGTCATTAGCACCACTGCCAACACTGGTCCTACCTGTCAAGGCGATCAGCAAAAAACTATTGGAGAATGAATCTTAGGTTTTTTTCACACTACTAGATATCCATGGGATCTGGAGCTGATTAGATTTTCAACATTTTCTGACATTTAATGTACGACACCCCGATGTGTTACCTGCCATGCTGCCATCTTTGGTGTCATTTTTTGTCAAAAATTAATGTTCTCAACCGTGCTGCAGAAAATTAGTTCCAACATGTTAGTGAAAAAACTAATGTATTTGAGGTGGGATCATTATTTTTGCCCACTAGTAGATATCCCTGAGATCTGGAGCTAATTGGATTTTCAGCATTTTCTGATACTAGGATTGGCCACCAGGGGGCATTTTTTGGTTCTAAAGCACTGAAGACAACCTTATTATATTAGTGAAACATTAAAATAAAATGTTAGCTCAGTGGTAACTGAAATTAAGTTGTTTAATCATATTTTTGGGGCAATATCATCTTGAAAAATTAACTAATAAATGTAACAGGAACAGGACTCTGCAGTTCAATATGGTTTTCAATCCATATTCTTAGACATCTCGTGACATCTTACAAGTTTACCATGGATGCTTCTTCATTTCTAGTCATGTTCTGTTTTAGCTGTTCATCCTCTCTTTTATTTCATAGTCTTGTCCTTTATATGATTCAAATATTTTTCCTCAGAGCAGCATGCAGATGTGGAATCAACTTTCAGCCCAGGTGGAATAAATCAAAACATAGTCTGGAGAAGTTTCAGGGGATTCTGTGTAATTACACTGATCGAGATATTTCCCTGCTTCCATATGTATTGAATGAAATATATTAAATTTTACTGTATACAGTAAGCAAAGTTCCATGTACAGCCAATGAATACAGAATTGTTTTTCATTCTGTGATTTTACACAATAATATTTAATTTCAAAATTGTGTTCATTGGTTATTTTTATTTAAAAATTCCAATAAATTTGTAACAGCATTAATATATACAAACCAGCATAGACTGAACAACTGGATATGTTGTTATATTTTCAAATAGGTTTCCTGGGTATTTGGATGCCCATCAGCTGAACATCAGCCACGTTAAAGGCACAAAAGACAACTGAAAAGTTGACAGCTACAAAAATCCAGAACATTAGTAATTTAAAGTTACAGCAACATAAATAGTTCACTGTAGACACCTGGCTTTCAGTCTGAGGCTGTGGTTGGGGGCACTTTTCATCATTAGTGGTGTATTTGATGGTAATGAGGAGTGCTGTGCCAAATGGCAGAGACGTGATACTCTGCAGAAAAACTATTTTCCAGTCCATTGGAGCAGAGCTCTTCTGTGGTGCAGAGACATCTCACTGATCTCTCTGATGCTCAGCATGATTGATTTGTACCAAAACTTTTCAAAACCATCGTTACCAACACTCTATCCAAGCTTGAATGCAACTCAGGTAAATTCCCTCAGTGGATCTGTTGTTGCTCTTAGTGACGTGATGTACATTTATCATGTTGGGCAGAATGTTATTACAAAGTAACAGTGATGAGTACTTCAAGCATCCAAGGTTACGCAACTGTTCTTATGCAGGAATTCTTAAAAATAAAAGCTTGGGCATGCCATCATTATACACATTATTTTTCCCCAGTTTTGGACAATAAGGTATTATTTCTGACAAAGATTGGGCATTCACAGGCAGAACTTCAAGTTTTTTTTATGTTTTGTTTTTTGTTTTTTTTTTAAATCTGGTGTGTATATGTTTAGATTATTACCTTTTGTGACCTCTTACTTTCTGATGAATGTACCTCCTTTTTTGTCCCTGAGTCAATTGTAAGCTAATAAAACCCGTCTCGGCTGCCTCTGGCAGATTGGCACTTTCCAAACCACTTAGCACAGATTGACAGGTAATTATAATCAAATGGTAATTTGGCTGACGATTAATTAATCAAGTAAATTGCATAACTTTTTTTTTTTTTTTGTAGAGGAATTTAAATTAATCCTGCACCACTGGCCACACATCGTCACCGCTAACTTTCCAAAAGGATGTGGCATCAGGAGGAAAGTCCGAAGACTCAATTCAAAAGCAAGGGAGTGCAGATTCCCTTATGAGTCTCACATCAATGTGAGCCATGCTCCCCTCTGTCTGCAGAGTGACGGAGAGTGTTAAGTCGCGTGTTTGATACAAATGTAAAATAGAGGTTTGATCAAAAATTCTCTAATGGGTTTTTATGTTTTCATATTCTGACTACAGTCATCATGGAACACCATCACACTGCGTCTGCGTCAGTATTGCACCTGGTGGGA